>JADHZH010000017.1:10000-28244 GCA_019656835.1 Rhododendron ovatum | reverse complement strand
TCATACATATATTTTTTCAGTCATAAGCCCACAATACTCCAAGCTTTCACCGAATATGCTTCATTTTGCACACTTTTCTGGGTCCTCAAATTTCTGGATTTGATTATGTGCAAGAATTATGAGATTAGTCCCGAATTCCACCTAGCGGTAGCATAGATTATTAGCATCTAAAACGAGGCAACATGTACCGTATTTAATCGGGCCAAGAAACAATACTACCAAGTGCATTCAGAAGCATAATACTGAAGACTAATGGTGATTTTTCATATGATACACAAGGATGGATGGTACAAGAATGCGGACAGAGGAAATAAATAACATCAAGTTAATTGCCAGTAAAGTTGTAGGCATTAAAAAATGGTTGTCTAATCTGAATCTAACGACGCCATCGCTGAAATGTGTTACTACTGTACAGACAAGCATGATCAGAAAAAACCAAATCGTCAGAGAGTTATTTCGAGTCAATCCGTTGTGAACAGAAATGAACTCCCAAATGAGAACTTCTCTCAGCTTATTCTCGATTTAAGCCAGATCTAACCGATCTAATGCAAACAATAAGAGATTCCGCAGCACTACACAGACTCTCTCTCCCTACCAATTTCACCCGAAACTCACCATTCAAAAGTTTCACCCGGTTAACATCTCCATCCACCTGACTGAGTTCGACGACCTGCTTCCTTTGAATCAATCCATAAAGATACAAACAACCTGAATCCAGTTTCTCACCTTTGAATGCAACTTGTAACAAGGAACTAGATTCGAGATCATTAGACCTAGGATCGAACAAGACAGAGAAGCTACCAAATTTAAGGTCCGGGGTCTCAAACAATTTAACATCATCACCACTTTCCCTAATAACATTGCTTGGTTTTACTTCCGGACCTAATGACCTCCGCTTGGCGACTCTCAATATATTAGCCGCCTCTCTCATCCCACTGAGAAAAGCTCCGTGCATCGTTGCTGGATACTGCTTGTTAGTCGCTTCTCCAGCAAAAAACACTCTCCCATTTCCCATACTTTCAGCGAGTATATCATAATCATCACCTGCAGCACCAATTGCAACATACGAATAGGACCCATAAGCATATTGGTCTTGTCCCCAACGGGTACAAACCGCCTGAAGTGGATTGGGAACAGAAATCCCTTTCGGGTTAAATATACCCCTCAATATTTCCAAAACCCTATCAACAGATTCCACTGGGGACATCTTTTCGAATTTAATGGCAGCCTCTCCGGCAACAAGAGCAACAAGAAGCGGACCACCCGATACTGAAGAATAACTGTAAAATAAAAAGAATTCGCCCCTCATAGACGAGTCTTCCGTCAAATGTCCAAACGTATCAATCTCCCCACCCCAAAAGTCATGAGGAAACAACATAGCCACCTTATTTAGCAACCCAAACCCTAACCTCTCAATAGCATCTTTCTTTCTTTGTGGGAGTTCCGGTACAAACTCAATCAAACCTTTTTTAAGCACACCTAACGGAACTGTACAAAGAACCATGTCTCCTCTATACCCTTGCCCATTAGCATAGACCAAAACACCATCAGCTCCATACCTAACGCTCTCCACTCTCCGGTTGTAAAAAATCGGTAGGTCCTCTGCCAATGCCCTAATAAACCTCTCGTTCCCTCCGGGAATGAAACAATGATCACCCCCCATCTCATACGGATCATCTTGATCCCAAAACGCCATCGACAAATTCGACATCAACGTAGCATTCGCATATTCTAAATTCGCGAGGTGCCAATTCAAGAGCATTCGCTCTTGGGGATCCTCCGCGACATTATAAACACGACGAAAGGCTTCTAACGCGGTCCCTAAGCTAACATCTGCCGACTTAACCTCCTCCATCATCGCTTGCCTAAGCTTACAAACCCTATCTAACAACTTATTAAACGAAACCTCAACTTTCGAATCGGTCTCCGAATTCACAGTTTTCCCACTAGGTAAATACAACGGGCATATATCCCTCACCTTGTGAAGCGGAAACCCTAGTTGCCTTGCGAGGACACCGAGCGGGTTGCCATTGATTCCGGTAAGAACGCTGCCGCCTAAGTCGGCGGCAGCCGCTGCTCCACCGCCACCTGTCATCTTCTTCGTCTTAACTCTGCCACCTGGCCTGTTTCTGCCTTCCAAAACCACAACCTTAAACCCTAGAAATATCAGTTGCCTAGCGGCGACTAATCCGGCTATACCGGCTCCGACAATGACGATATTACCCTTGCATGGGCCCTCCGGCGGGCTCGCTTTCTCTTTCACGATCGGTGGGGCGAGGCCGAAGTTGATGTAGCCGTGGTGGAGGAGGAACCGGTACGCCGAGTCGACTAGCCCTCGGTGCTCAGCTCGGATCGACTCGAGCGCGTGGCTCTCCGTCATCCACATGGACACGTTCGACCGCCAGCGGGCAAGGATGTGGTTCCGCACGACGATGTAGTTGCGCTGCTCGGCGCCGCCGATCTGGGAGACGACGTTGGCCTCGATCTCCTCCTCGGTGAGGGAGTCGACAGGGAACCCGACGGAGATCGCGATGAGGGCCTCGGTGTCGACTCCGCTGTCGGGATCGGAGGCGCGACGGCGGCGGCGGCGGTTTTTTGACGGGGCATCGTCGTCGATCTCAACAGCGTCGTCCGTGGATCTCTCGCGGGCGCGGATGATCCGGTTAATGGCGGCGGCGGAGGACGAGATCATCTCCGGGAACTGTTTCTTCCTGCGGCGTCGTTTCTTGGGTTGGTCGGTGGGTGGTGGTTCGGAAAAGACGGGGGTTTCGGGCGGCGGCTGCGGCTGCGAGAGGTGGTTGTCGGGGGAGGAGGAGTCTGACGTGGCATTCTGGAGGTGTTGGTCGGAAGTTTCCGGGGGAGAATCCGTCGTCGTTTCCATGGGGTTGAAGTGAGTGGGATGGGTTTAATGTGACTGTACCAGACACAATACTAGGGTTTTGAAGATTGGAGAGGAAAATGCCCTATTTTCACCATTTCTGTTGTGTTTCTGGTTTTGGGAAATTACAGTTTAGTTGGCCTAGTTTTTGGTAAATACACATAGCTATTTTTTTACTACATGGAAACAGTTGTATGCATATATTGAATTCCAGAAAATTAGATTGGAACATGTGGTATAACGGATTACATCCAATATTCTTGAAGGAATACAGAAATTCCGTAACGGTGGGTGGGGCAAATATTTTTCTCTCATTCACTCTCAACGTGGATAATATGCATATAATGTTAAAGAAACTCGAATTGCAATGCATTTTTTGTTGATAATATCCGGAGAAGAAGGGTATTCACTGGAAGAGTTGGGAGTGTATGACACGTTCCAAGGATGAAGGGGGGATGGGTTTCAGAAACTTCAGAGCAATGAACGAAGCTCTATTGGCTCGCCAAAGCTGGCGGCTGCTTAAAAATCCTAATGCTTATTGGGCAAAAAATCCTTAAGGGTCTTTATTTTCCTAATTGTTCTTTTCTCGAGGCAGTTAAGGGGAGTAGGGCCTCCTGGGTTTGGCTCAGTATTTTGCATGGGAGAGAGACTCTGGCCAAAGGATTAAGGTGGCAGGTCCAGGGGGGGAGTCAAATTAAATTTTGGGATGATAAATGGATTCCTTCTCTCCCTCATTTCAAAGTAGGCACTCAGGAACCTGTTGGATGTGGCATTAAATGGGTAGCAGATGTTATTGATATAGAAAGGGGCTGTTGGAAAAAGGAGAGGCTAAATATGGTGGTCTCTTCTGTTGAAGTGCAGGCCATTACTTCTATCCCTATTTCCTTGTTTTTTAGGGAAGATATTTGGTTTGGCACTTCTCTTCTTCTGGAGTATATACTGTAAAGTCAGGATACCGTGTTGCTTTCCAAGATCTTGTTCCTTCTAGTAATATCCCTTCGTCTTCGTTTGTTCCTGAAAAAAACATGTGGGCCACTATTTGGAAATTGGATATCCCTTATAAGATGCGTCATTTTTGGTGGAGAGCTTGTAGCAATAGTCTCGCCACTAAAGAGAACCTAGTTCGTAGAAGGTGTGGGATGTCGAAAGCATGTCCTATCTGTGGGGAAGCTGATGAATCGATTGAACATCTAATCTTTGATTGCCAATGGGTTCGTGCAGTGTGGTTTGGATGTAATGTCCATCTTAATCTGAACCAGGGGAATTCCTCTTCACTTCAGAGGTGGACGTCACAAGTTGTGGAAAATTTGAAAGGGGAAGAGCTTAGACAATTCTTGGGGAAGGCTGTCACAGTTGCTTGGTTTATTTGGAAGACCCGAAATGAGTTCATCTTCAATTCTGATCCTATTTTTCCTGAGAAAACTGTTTGGAGAGCTCTTCAAGCTGTCCGTGAATTCTCAGAAATTAGGATCCCACCCAGTATCCATACGGATAACCTCTCTTCTGAGGACAATTTTTCTCATTGGAAGGCTCCGGATCAGGGATGTTACAAGATCAATTGCGACGCAGCAGTAACAAGCCAAGGGGAGATGCTGTGGTTGCCTCGGTTCTTAGGAATTGGAAAGGCAGTTTGGTGGATGGAAGAGTTGGTAGAGCAAAGGTAGCTAGTCCTTTACAGGGGGAGTTGCTAGCTATTCGATTGGCGTGTGAAATGGCTCGAGCTCTTGGGATCTCAAAGGCTTGCATCGAATCGGACAACCAACAAGCTATCAAGTTAAGTGTGAATGAGTTGGATCCGCCGTGGGAGGTGCTGGCTTTAGTCTCGGATATCAGGCAGCTTAGGGAGTTCATGGGGCTGAGCTTTTCCTGGGTTAGGAGAACTGGAAATCAGCTAGCTCATACTGTGGCCAACAAGGCTCATAGGAATTTGCTTCCATCAAGTTGGGTGGCTGCGCCCCCGTTTTTTATCTCTTCTGTTGTAAATAGAGAGTCTTCTTCTGTTTTGTAGCCTTGAGGGCATAGTTTTGACTATCAAAAAAAAAAAAAAAAATACATTGTCGCGAATATTATTACATTTTTTTTCAAATATCGATATATTTTTTGAATAATATCCACCGCCCTAAGGGCTATGCTTAGCATATTTCTTAAGAAATGTATCACAACCCTTTATATTTACAGTTGCATAATATGTACTTTCCAATGTTAAGCGACCGTTATAGCATTTCACATATTTCTACTGATGAGTTGATGACAACATGATAAAAGAGATTGATTGATCTAAGTTAGAGTACCTTTCTAACATCACATGCCAATAAGACATGGAAATACTTATAGCATTGTTCAAAATATGACAAGCAAGTAGTACTAATTTACCTGGAACCACGGTAAAAATGTAAGAGTTCAAATTCACGAAATTAAAAATATTGGGACAGAAAAGAAATTTCGGTAAAACTAAGGGACCAACTATAAGTTTTGCCCAATGCATACACTGTTCTACTGTCGTTCTAGAAAGCTCTCTCTCTCGCCGTCGTTTTGGAGCCTCATCTTCCACTCAAGAAAGACCACACCAAATACGCTCACAACTGCCCCCCCCCCCCCCCCCCCCCGCTCTCTCTCTCTCTCCCCGCCACCAACCACCGCAATTGCATCTCTGCTGTAAATTCAAACAGATAAACGTCTCTCTCATCTAATCAATCATACACAATCCCAAGGTCCGTCATCTATTTGAATCGTTCTGTACATCCCTATATGATACTTTCTTTCTTCGTATGCATGTTTATTTAAATCTAATAGCGAGATATATGTCCTTCCCGAAACCCTAGTTTTACACTCGAGGGGTGCTTTTTAACTGGACTAGTATGTTAGTGAGGTCTCTTAGGCGCTGTTTTTTCACGGTAGGATTGGGGTTCGGAGAGGTTTCCGTGGAAAAATGTGTTCTTGAACCGCAGCTTTTACAGGTATTGAACCAACTGGAACTAAAAAGGGGAAAATAATTTTTTTTGATTACTCAGTTGTCCGGCGGAGCCAGCTTACGCGAACCTCGATTAATCCTGAGGGCAAATATCACCGTCTACTTGCGGGATCCCAATTAAAGCCGGAGCATAGAGCAAAGCTCCGTATGGACTAGCCCCAAAGGAGTTTGATAGCACTTGAGAGGTTCCGAACCTGAGACCTTAGGAGAGAGCAAACCCTAAGTCCTAAGCTTTGACCACTAGGCCAATCCCTTCGGGTTAACAAAGAAAAATGGAAAATGTTTGTGTGTGCAAGTTTTGTATTTCTTAGGAAACGGCAGCACCTGATACACAAATGCTGTTTTTCCCCCCTCAATTTGACATTTTACGCTTGGGAATTGGTTATCCAGTCTTGGCACTGTTGGTTATTTATTTTTATGATAACTTAGCAAATTGAGAATTTTCCATTAGAATTATTTGTTTTGCATTATCTGAGTAGCATCATGTTTGGCATTGTTCCATCCATATAACTGCATTAATGTTGCTAGTGGTGGCACAACATTTGAAAAATCACCTAGCTACCATTTTTCAATCTTGCAAAACAATGCTGACCGGTTTTTTTCTTTTTCTTTTAGGTGTATCGAATGGCGATCATACCTTGTGGAAGTACATGGGTAGCTCGGTGGGGACAACCGCAATTATTACTAAGATCTCCTGTGACGAGCAAGTTATCTACATCTTCTCATTGGTGAGTACTTGGTTACTTTTGTTTGCACTATTGTACTAATTCGATAATTTTGCCCTCTCAATACCCTTTCTCCCAACCTGAAGTTGCTCTTTGAACTTTGGAGTATTGGGCAAGTGTGAAGATGACTGACAGAAGTATGATTTAGCAATTCCTTCCAACAGAATGTACTTAAAACTGTACCCTAAGCAAACGATGGTCTTTTGAGTGTCTATCTCAAACTCCTATTTTAGGTTCCTTTTTACTAATATACAGGGCATTGACAATAACAAATGGGATTGTATGCAAATTAACAGTTTTTCATGAATTGTTAGTGTAGCTATTGTGAGCACACCATTTTTTCTTGGGCGTATATATTTGTTACCGTCTTTACTGCATTGAGCTGAAACTCTAAACTAGTATGTGCTACATTTTTTTAAAACATGAGGTATCTGTGATTCTTGCCACCCAGGATTGTAATGTTAGTTGTCTAATGAAGTTCTAATTGCTTGACTTGCTTCTGTTTGGATTTTACGGAAATGTTTGGGGCAAATCCAGTGAGTTTATTCCAATTATAAACACACGTAGCGATTTATTCAGCTACTGTATGTTTCACTTTCTTTGAGAGCATTTTGATGTTATATATGGTGCAGTAATGATTCTTGTTGAACCAGCATGGGCCGAGAAGCTGAGCTTTCTTAGAAGGACTGAAACTTTGGCATAGCAATATTTTAGTGGTGATTTAGTAGTGTTATTGATGTTAAGTAACTATGGTTTTTAGAAATACGTTAGAATTTAGATAAATAGTATATTGATGAGCCATTTAGTTGAGGCTAAAACTTTTGATTTGAACCTCCCCCTGAAGATTAGAGCTACAAACAAGCCGAGCCGAGTTTTTGATTGTTAAGGTTTGTCTATTAAGATTTAAGCTGGCTCATCAAATTTTCCTTGAGCTCGAGTTGGCTTAGGCTTGGATCGAACTCGAGCTTCTTGACAAGCCTTAACAAGCTCAAAATGTCATACATTTAAGCTCACATACGAGTCTAGGACAACAAATTGAATTCTTATTATATACATAGATAACTTTATACATATACAACATTACAGAATATATATATATATATGATATTATGAAGCATACAAATGTTTTTGAAAAAAATGAGGTTCCCTAGCAATCCGTAAAAACCCTAATAGTATGAAAACGAATCATTAATTAATACTATCAAACAAAACTTTGCTAGCAATCAATCACACAATGCAGAGATATACCTATCCGCGGGAAGGAATCAAAACACTATAATCATTGTGCAGTTACAGATATACCTATCCAAACGAAGTAAATCCTCACAAAGTTCTATGTACTACATGTCGAGTCACACATACACCGCACCCAGTGATCTTGACCGCCAACGGCCTTGATTCCACAAGCCCTCCAATAGACCTAACAGAAATCCCTGCTCTCAAAAAAACAGCCGCATCGGGTTTTTTTTATCTTCTACCGCTTCTTTCTTTTTCTTTTTCTTATCACACAATGCTATAGTATGTGTCTTGCACTTTTCTTTGCTGTCACTTTTCTTGTTATAGACTGTTGACCAAAAAGGAAGAAAAGAACAAGTCCATAGGTAGACCTTTCTTCACGTTACTTATACATTTAGAAGGTCAGAAGATATCAATTGATAACCAGATCAATCCCTCCATCGATCCGTCTTCACCAAAATTCATCTCGCTGTAGTTGACTTCTTTTTTTATCCAAAACGTTCACTCTCGATTACAAATAATAATGACTCCTTCCACTCTAATCCTATACAAACTCACTAGCCTATAAAAATAATAAAATTACAACTCGGTTCAAATATGTGTTTTGTTATACGGAATTGCCATTACAAAAAGACTCCGGAATTTGGTCCTTACAATTTATATGCATACAACTAGAAGTTACAAAATTTTCATTATGTACATATACATATGTTTATAGGTATCTCTATTGATACGTATGCAAGTTCATACACAAAATCTTTCATTATGTACATATACCCTAGGTTCGCCAGCCTAATCGAGCCGAAATTTGTCATGTTCGAGCTCAGCTCATTTAGTAAATGAGCCTAAAATTGAGGCTGAGGTTTTGGTTCGTTTCATGAGCGAATCAAACTTGAACGAGCCCCCCTACTGCGTCGAGCCTCGAACAGCTCACGAACGGCTTGGTTCATTTGTTGTACCGATGAGTGTGGCATTTAGTGAAGGCTAGATATTAAACATAGACCTTTTGTAAGTATGCATTGTTATTATGCCTAAAACTATTGACGGCACATGAGAAAGTTTAATAGAAAGCTCTGCTGGTAAGACCACCATATATTCGGGCTGCTTCCCATTAACGTCATTGACTGTAGCATGTAAGTAACAGAGGGAGAGTTGATCTATGTAAACATACATACAAAGTTGTTGCTTTGTTATGGTTGTGATGCTGGACAAGTGGGAAGAACACCTTCTAGCATTGTTACCACAATGAAGGGCTGTTGTGTATGGCAAAAATGGCTAACGAAGTTGAGCCTTAGAAATAGGTTATCAGAGGCTTTCATGGCTGATGGTGGGGAAAATTTATATAGGGTTTTGAAAACTCTCCCGGTGTGTGAAAGTAATAAGTTTTGCGGTTCAAAAGAAATACTACCAAACAAGGAAATCAAAGGAGGTGGAATGTGTTCAGCTGTGACCAGAGCCCATGGGGTTGCATCGTACTTTTATACTCTAAATCAAGTGCTTATATAATTTGCTTCTTCAAGCTTACGCTTTCTTGACTATCATATGGGGTCGTGTGAACTTGGCAGCCTGAGGCCCTGGGTAATCTCATAACAAGCAATGGCCCACTCTGTCTGATGGTCTTAGGACGATTGTGGAATTCAGAGGGAGTCTCAAGCGGTTATTGCTGCTTCAGATGTATTTGGATTTTTTATACACTAAGAAGCACAGACACGTCTACTGGCCGCACGTATCCATGTCCGACACATGTGGGCCACAAACACGACACTCTCCGGACACATATTGAACATGCCTAAATACCTGTCCAATGTTTTATTATATTTCTTTTACTTAGACAATTGTGGATGCTCTAGGACATGTTGGCAACACTCTTGGAACACACTAAGGGCTCATTAAAATGTCTCCGACGTTTATATGAAATCATAACATAGCTCTATAAAACAAATATACTTTCCATTTTACGTGTCCTCGACGTGTCCGTGTCCTAATTTTTGGAGAAATGACGTGTCCTATGTCAAAGTCATGTCATGTCTGTATCCCGTATCCGTGTCCGTGCTTCTTAGGTTTTACAAGGAGCTATGAATTGCAATTGAAAATTTGTTTACAAAGTCAGTCCCCCTAAAAATCAGCACAACAGGTGGTGTAGTAGGGATTGAAAAGTGATCCATGATGCTAGTGATCGATTATGTTTGTCCATCTGAAAGTGATTTTACAGCCCACAATATTCTTCTTTCAAAGCCGCACGGACGGGAAACATGGGTTTTTCAGCAATGTGATTGATTTCCTGTGAGATAGATGAAAAGAAGGAAAATTATAGGAAGATATCAATTTGATTCTCAGTGCTTTCATCTCCCAATAAGTCAAACTCAGTTTTTGTCGTTTGGCTTGTTTAAGCTACTGTTTCTTGGTAAAGTTGTATGGGTAGTAGTTGTAGTTTTCATTACAGAATTAAAGAGAACTTCATCTGAATTCTACCTGCAAATGAACCTGAGCTGTCTTTTGAAATGTTCCAAGATTTCTGTTGCTACCCAGTTTGCAGAGGTAAACAATTAGGCATGTTGTGGATAGTGACATTTTGTAGCATGCATACTGCTTATCCATGAGAGTCACATGTTTGATATTGGATTCACGTTTTGTGCATTACCATTTTTTGTGCAGTGTCTCAACCAAGATAAGAGCATTGGCTTCACCTAGTTCAACCAAGTTTTCTCAAGATTCCTTTCATGGACCGTTCAGTACATTGTCATCTCGAAGACCAAGTCATACCAGGGGAGCCCGCCTGATTGTTAGAGCTGAGAGTGTGAGTTCCCTATTTGAATTTTACCTTGGAGTTACTTCTAGTCTTTCCTTCATTATTGTATATGCTTATAGTACTAACTTCATGTCACACAGGATTTCTATGCTGTCCTTGGGGTCACAAAAAATGCTAGCAAATCAGAAATCAAAAGTGGTGAGTACACTTCATCCTTGTTCTCTCGATTCTTCATTACTGATCCGATTTTAATTTGAGTCGTGGAAATGTTATGTGCATCCTTATCTGAATATTGTCTGTGCTAATTTGCCTTTTGCCCTTCTAGTCATTAGTTGAAGTCTTTGATTTTTTATCACGTGATGAACGTTAGAGCATGATGATGTGATTGACTATCTGCTTACAAATTTTATTGCTGCCTGTCTAAGTTCTTTCTGTTTATGTTTTGTTCCTTTTCTTTCGCTGTGTGTCTCTACAGTATCTGAAGAAAAGCCAATACTAGCCTACGGTACATTCAAAAGCTTATGATTGTTTTGAATGACTGGTAAATTTGGAGAATTTGTTATTAACCATTTTTGGTTTCCCATTTATTAGCTGTCAGTTTCCATTTTGGATGTGGGCTTTACTCGCTAAAAATGATTTAAAGCTTTACTCGCCTATGCTTAAGGGGCACTCCTTTCAGAATTTGCTGGTGGCAAATTGTAGGTCCATTTATTGCGTTAGATGTGATGCTAGAGGGCTTGCTTGAATTCTTGACTTTTAGCAGTTTGAGTCATCTTTCGTGAATCTATGGCTCTAGGCAGTTTGCTCGGAAATATCTCTCTGATAGCGTATCCTGTCATCTGCACAGAAGATAGGTCGTTTAATTCCCTATGTTATGGTGGAGGACGAGGAGTATTATGCTGTTGTAATTTGGGATGCAAACTGTCCCAAGATTCTTGTACACGGGCCTCTTTTATTGTCATTTGGGTGAGACATCACTTGCTTGCACATATTATTGTCAGTTGTTACAGGTGCAAATTTTGCTTCCCCTGTGTTTTCGTATTATTTTTCTTTTGGTTTCTTTTCTCTATGTTGACATCACTCACCTCATCTCCAAACTTAAATATTGAACTTCCATATTCAATTCCTAGGGAACGGGAAACATACCCTGATTCTTACCCCAAACAAGACAGAGAAAGGGCATTCTTTCCATGTCTCCATCCGTTCTCCCCTCTCAGTTGCCGTTTGCATGCGACACTAGCTGACAAACAAGGAGAATAGAGAAAGAGAGGGATGATGTCTCTATATTCACTTTCCGTCTTTCTTTCCTCTCTTCTCCAGATGTCTTAGCTGTCCCCTCTCTGTTTTTCCTTCTTCCAATTCTCTGGTTAGTGGTTTCCTTTTTCATTTATGTCAATTCCCTTATTCCACTATGTTCTGCCGCCTAACATGAAAAGTATATTACATTCTGCTTTTGTTGAGTCAAATTTTTCATCTTGATAGTCTTGTGAATTAGGAGTTACTGATTGCAAGGAGAAAAGAACTTATCTATGAGCTTTTATTCTCAAACTAATAAGGTATTTGGGGTCTCTTGGGAATGAAATACCCTGGGAAGTAATCCTGGAATCGCCCATGCCTGATTCTTGCCTGTTTTTGCTGATTCTTTACTTTTGTGACTGTTGTAAGGTTTTCTAATTTATGGATATGCTCAGAAAAACCCTTAGAAAAATAGAGCCACTGAACATCACCTGAGAGTGGCCATGTGATTGACGATGTTTTGAGTTGTTTTTTAGAGCTGAAGTCCTATGAGTTGATGCATAGATGTACCATCATTTGGCTTTGTACTGCTTAAATTTTGTCTGCCGTTTTTTGAATAAGTAGCCTTGCTGCCTTGGTCTCTTTTTTGCCTGCTGATTTATTGGATTGGGCCTTTCTAGCACTTGTTGCATGTTATGTTGTTGTAATCAGACTTACCTGTATAATAATATTCCGTGTGCTTCCTTTGTGTTAGATCCTTATACCCTACTTTGTGTTCGCACTTGAGCTTCCCTACATGTTTCGTCTGACATTAGTCCAATGTTATATTGATCAGTCATGTGCTGCTTCAGATTTGATGTTGTTCATCTGCAAATTTGGCTTTTCTAAAGTACGAGCATTCCTGATAGCAATATTCTTTTTCTCATATTGCACAGCTAATGTGTTTTCTTTCTTGTTTAGCTTATCGGAAGCTTGCCAGGAGTTATCATCCTGATGTAAACAAGTAAGTTGAATTGAAACCTTTTAATCTCAGAAGTTGCATTAGCTGCTGGTGTTATCATCTGCTTCAATTTTCACGATCTGAGATTTCGTTGTGTTGTTTACATACTGATTGATTGCTTTGGTCTCTATCTCTCACAAAAGATAATTCCTCTTTGGAAGCCCAAATGATGTAGCTCAACTCTTACAAGGGTTTTGAATAAATGGGCTCACCAGTATAATGGGTTTTTAGCATATACTTTGGGGAGTGAATAGTGATGGAGAAACAGAAGATATGGAAGGGCATCGATGGAAAAGATGGAGAGGGGAGAAAAAAATGGTTGGGGTGGAAACAGAGAATATAAATGTACAAATCACATCCAATTTGATCAATATCCTACATATAGCTTTAAGAAAACTCTAAAACCTTATAGAAATCTGCCAGGGCAACATGATACCTAATTAAGCCTGAATTCTGCCACTAAAGCCACTCCAAAGTATATACACAACCACACACACAGATAAATAGAGAGGAGCACAACCTACATATCAATCCCAATTTATCCCCTTGTGTGAGTGCAAATTCGTTTTGTGGAATATTCTACTTGTAGCTTTAAGAAAACCCTTAATTTTCACATAAACTTTTGAAAATCTGCCTCGCCAACATGATTCCTGAATAAAGCCTGGATTCTATCTCTAAAGCCACTCTAAAGTAGTAGAATCAAAGAAGATACAACAGTATTGATGTACCTCGTGTCTTTTCCTGGTTTATACACCTTTGTTTCAAAGTGAGAGAGTGAGGGGTAGCTGAAGAGAGATAAGAGAACGTGATAGAGGTAAGATTGGATTGAAAGGCCTAAGTGGGAGAGAAGGATTGGGGTCAAGCTATTGTTGATAGTGGAGAAATTTGGTGAATAAAGCCTTGAAAGGTGTCATTCTGAGTCCCTAAATTTTGGCTCTTCCAATCTGATGGCTGACTAGTCGGCATTTCACGTTCACATGGCAAATTTTACTCCCCGTTTGTATTGCATTTTCAGTTCTTCAAGTAAGCTGCTCTATTCTTAACTCTTCTTTTCCTGCAGAGAACCTGGAGCAGAACAAAAATTTAAGGAGATCAGCAACGCCTATGAGGTAAACTTCTGTGTCATTAAACATGTTCGCTCACTTTGCAATGCCCAATTAATCAGTGGTAGGATTAGAGTAGGTGGACTATTTGATCATATCATTTATTAGCAAGCGTCGTTTACTACAGGTTTTGTCAGATGATGAGAAACGTTCCATATACGACAGGTACGGAGAGGCCGGGCTTAAAGGTGCTGGCATAGGCACAGGGGTGAGTTCCTATTCTACTAAGAAAATAAATAATGACGTTCACAATGATTTTTATTGTAGTCTTTTGTAGTTTATCTTTGCGCTCCTCCTTTCACCTCATGCATCCTTGTTTTTTCTTTCTTTATTCCTGTGAATTTTAGTGTTGCTGTAATTATTGGTGAAAAAATGAACATAATAAAGCGCAATACTGTAAATTCACCGGAATAAAGGCAAAATTGATTGCACATGTAAAAATGGGGAGTGAGGGAAAATCACTGCCCTAATCTTATTGCGTGCTGTTTTCACATTTGGCGCATTCCTTAATAACAGGATTTTAGCAACCCCTTTGATCTGTTTGAATCATTATTCGATGGCTTGGGGGGTATGGGTGGTATGGGAATGGGTGGAAGAGGCTCCCGGAGTAGAGCCACAGAGGGTGAGGACCAAATGTACACTTTGGTTTTGGATTTCAAAGAAGCAGTATTTGGGGTAGAAAAGGAAATTGAAGTGACCCGCCTCGAGGCATGTAGTACCTGTGAGGGCTCTGGTGCCAAACCTGGGACCCGTGCATCCAAATGTAGCACATGTGGTGGACAAGGCCAAGTTGTGCAATCGGCGAGAACCCCACTGGGAGTCTTCCAGCAGGTAATGACATGCTCTTCTTGTGGTGGGCCGGTGAAACTTCCACTCCTTGCAACACATGTAGCGGCGATGGGCGGGTGAGGAAGTCGAAGCGGATTAGCTTGAAAGTCCCGGCCGGGGTCGATTCAGGGAGCCGGTTAAGGGTCCGGGGCGAAGGTAATGCAGGGAGGCGAGGTGGGGCCCCCGGAGACCTCTTTGTCCTCATTGACGTTCTTCCAGACCCTGTTTTGAAACGGGACGACACAAATATTCTATACTCGTGCAAGGTCTCTTATATCGATGCTATTCTGGGAACAACGACAAAGGTTCCAACGGTCGATGGCGTTGTGGATTTGAAGATTCCGGCAGGGACGCAACCGGGAACAACATTGGTGATGGCAAAAAAGGGAGTGCCAATTCTTAACAAGAGCAACATGAGGGGGGATCAGTTGGTGAAGGTACAAGTTGAGATACCGAAACGGTTGAGTGGTGATGAGAGGAAGCTTATTGAAGAACTTGCTGACTTAAGCAAGGCAAAGCCTCTCAACAGTAGAAGATAATGGAAGCTGGGAATTGTGATCTTTTGTTGTTTTAATACATATTTGATTTTCCCTACACTTTTGGGTACCAATTAATCCTTGTTCGGTTGAACTGAGGCTGTTTTTTGCATGAAGGAAACTTCTGGGATCAATTTTGTAATCTGTACTACAGTATACATTAATATACTTGGAGAGGAGGAAGTGAAAACATTAGGGTCATTTTTCCAACTATTTGACAATTAGTATATATTGTTGGATTTGTCCTATTTCTGTTCTCACTTTCTTGATTACTACTATGTTTACTGGACATTAGTGTGCAATTTTTGGGTTCTAAAAACCCACAAAATTGTTGGTTGTTTCTCTTATTTGTTTTGCAGTTTAGGTCCTGTAGGGCAAGCAGAATTTGAAAGTTTGGTGGCAATTTGCTTACCTTCCAAAGCAATAGCAGGGGTGTGCAGGAGTCGGGCGGGTTGGGTTTGACCCCGAACCTGACCCAACATGGTCGGGTAACAACATTTTAGGCCCGAAACCGAACCGAACAGGTGGTAAGAACCGTCCGCGAGCCCGATTCTTTTGGTCAAGTCGGGTCCGACCAAAACTCGAACTAGTCTTTATGGATTGGTTGGGTCGGGTAAGAAACGCACCAGTTCGAGCCCCGAACCGAAATCTAATTTTTAACAAAAATTGAACTCGTGCCCATTCGTATCACATGAATTCCGTCCAAAATCCTTCGGGTCGGTTCGGTTCGCAAGTAGACAGGTTTTTTTCACCGGCCTAGATATGCACCAAAGTTCCAATTTATGTTTGGACAGCTGGTCCAGTCTGTTATCTTTATGATATTAAGTAGACCTCACTTCTGTAATTTTATTTATTTATTTGCACTGTTGAAAACCCTAGGGGAGAAGCCTAGTTGAGGTTAGGATGTCGGCAAGAGAGTAATAGGTAGGAGGAGGGGGGGAAGTATTTTCAGTATCATTCAAAGTGAAGCAGTTAGTTAGTCACTGAATGCGAGAGATGTGAAGTGTGAACCCCACAGCGTCTTGTGATAAGCTGTTGGGAGGGGACCTTCATCATACACATTCATCAGTCCTATCGGAATGATAGAAAGGTGTTCACACTCACACGTGATAGAAAGAATCAAGGTTCTTCTCTTGTGAGTTTAATGCAATGTAAAGTAGAACTCATTACGGTTTTATGTCACGATTTAAGCCAGTCGTTTTATTTAAATAGGTTTACACATGTAAAATCTAAACTTTGATTGGACATAGTTGATTGAATCGTGTTGGTCACTGGAAAAATTGATGGCCTTGTCTGATCGTCTATTTGTCTTGTAACAATTATGTTTTGGCAAGAAGAAAAGTGAAGTTAAGAACGGTTTGAAGATGTCATTTTATGTCACACGAAGATTGCGTAAGAGAATTCACACTCTGCGTGATAAGACAGTACTATATTTCAAACGAGTTCGATTCTACAATCATGTGGCGAAAAATGAATACTTAAATGAGAGAAAGCACTATGTCCCAAACGAGTTCAATTCTACAATCCCGTGGCATGAAATGAACAATGAAATCCAGTTGCTTTTAGGCCCTGTTTGATAGGAGGGATTAGAGGTAAGATTGGACTAATGGTCCCGTGTTTGTGTAACCTTTAATCCGGGACTAATAATCCCAACCGACTATTAGTCATTTTTGAAGGACAATATAATCTTGGGGGGGGGGGGGGGTGGGGGTGGTGGGGGGGATAAATAGTCCGGGGATTAAGGGAGGTTGGGATTAAGTACAAAGTTACCAAAATACCCTCTTATTTGCCCTTGTTTGCTCTGGAAGTTAAAGGGATTAAGGGCAAGTTAATCTTTTTTTTTTTTTTGGAAAATGCAAACATTTTGAAAACAAGCCTAATAATTTTGATATGTAGTTTTTTAGTGTTAGAAGCTTTACCTAATCAACGTTTTGCATTTTTTTTTTCTCTTTCTTTCTTTTCGATATGATTAAAAAAAATAGCAATTCTTTTGTTTCTTTTTTTGGTTTGGTAAATAAAATACTCCCTCTATCCCCTTTTTAAACTCCAGTATTCTATTTGGGAATGTTCCTTAATAAGTGCCCATTTTTTAAAGTTAGCGGGTAAAAGTTGGTACATTTTCCATTTTGTCCCTAAAAGTAGGTTCCATTTTGAAAAATTAGTGAGTAAAAGTGTAATGATGATGTCTCCATAGAGGGTAAGTAGGGAAAGTGGAGGTAAAAGTTGATGTGAAATGTGTAATAATAATATTTTTTTAATAAGTTAGAGTTATGAAACGGGACATTTAAAAGGGACTGAGGGAGTAGCACTTAGACCACACGAAGGTTTTCTTTTCTTTTTTTTGGATAAAATTAATTGATGTCATTGTAAAGAGTAGTCGGGGTTAGAGATAATTTTTTGGTTCAAATAGAATCACTCATCTATAAATTACACTAGGGGCAATATGAACAATTCTTTTTTAAGAAATACTGCTATCACAAGTAGAAAAGTGCATTTTCCTGGTGATGCAGTGTGATTGAATGTAATTCTCAATCAAACCAAAAAGATAATTTGTGGGATTAGATTAGTTTCTATCACCGTTATATATATATCCCCTTAGCATCCATTTTTTTTAAAATTATTGGTTAATTAAAAAAAAACTCCCCCTAGCATCTGAATGGAATCACTCAACTATAAATTGCACTGTGTGCAATATAGACAATTAAACCATTAATCATTGTCAAGCGATATTCAAAACAAACATAGGACACATGGGATTAACATTGTCTTTTGTTGAATCCCATACACAAACAAACATGAGATATTTTCAAATAGTCCCCCCACTAATAATCCCCTGACCACAATCTCATCTAATCTAATCCCTCCAATCAAACGGGGCCTTAGTTTACTGCCCATGTACGTGATTTCCCAGCTTGCAAATGGACAATGTGTACCAAGCTAGCTAGCTCCCCCATTTTCATATCCATACAGATAGATACTTAC
>JADHZH010000017.1:0-5000 GCA_019656835.1 Rhododendron ovatum | reverse complement strand
CCGATGTGTGTAGAGTGCTTAGTCTAAACACCATTTTTTCGTGTATCTAAATACCCTTTTTTATACACGAAAAAAAAAGAGTGTTTAGATCAAGCACCCTACACACATCGGATTCCGTTGATTCTCACGTAGACCCCATCGGTTTTTTTTTTTAGAATTTTTGAACGGCTCAGATCGGCCGTTAGGTGGCCAGAGACGGCCCGGTGCGACCGATCGGTAGAACTTCCCTCACCCCGGTCAGTACTCATAACATGACTAATACATAATCTACACCGCAAATAGTAGACTACAACATGATACACATCGATCCGTGAAGCCCCACAAAATTACGGAGTAAGTACCTATTTATTTACCCGACCGGAGGTATCAATGGCCATGCAGGGCTAATTCCGGATTCCACATCTGAGCCGTTCAAATTTTAAAAAACAAAACAAAGCAGGGTTGTGAAAAATAGCCCAATTCATTATGTGCAAGTACTCGATCTAATCTTCCTATTTTTGAATAATGAGAAGATTGAATCGAGTATCTACACATATCGGATTGAATTGATTTTTCACAAGCTCACTCGGGTTTTTTTTTTTAATTCTTTTTGAATAACTCGGATGATCCATGTGAGGCCCAGAGCGGACCCCGCATCGCCATCGGTACCTCTGTCGGTGCAACCCATTGGTTACTGCAGCACGGCTCTTATTTACCTATTTTATCTCAATGACAAACTTTAAGTTCTGAAAAATACAAATATGAGTTAATGTTAATGGATCCTTTCCGAGCCTACTTTAATGATTGAGGCCATTCATTTGTTAGACCTTTTTCATAACACCAGCCTCACCGAAAATCATATTAGCGGATATCGTTTGGAATGTTTTCGGTATACATCTATATTTAGTGAACAAAAGAGTTTGGATTCAGTGCCATAATATTTCTTTCAAGGTAAATGTATTTTAGAATCATATCAAATTGCATCTGATTACTAGGAGTTTAGACGTGCCTGATGCTCTTGATGAACGTCTTGGATCTCATCAAAATGGGTCAAAAAAATGCCCAAAAATGGGGAACTAGAAAGGATCCAATTTCTGAATAATTAGGTGTCAGACATAAATTAGTATGGCTTTATTTTTGAAACTCGGGATTAATTTCCAAACCAACTTACACACACCTTAACTAATTTTTGAGAGACCAATCTCTCTGTCTATTGGGGCTCAATTAAATTCGGGACAAAACTTCATATGGACCAACCTTGTAAGAGTTGATGCCTGATAGAACTTGAAAAGTTTGAAAACTTGAAATCTCTAGAGAGAGCTTAGAGCATCTCGAACCCTTACTCAAAGCTAGAGCAAAATTGAAAATTCAAGTAATTAAAAATACCCAAAATTCACCTCCAACCCTAGAATCAGACTCATACCAAATTGAATTTTACTCAAATTCTTACCCAAATCAAGAGCCACCCAAAACCCTTGCCTAAATTTCCAACGGCTAGGCAAAATCAGACAATCCGCATTCCAATCCTCAATTTGGAGATTTTTTTTTTTTGTTTTTTTGCGTGCTTTAACATATCTTTATCTAAAGAAATACTCCGGTATCTAGATTAAGGCCATCCACATTGGTATAATTAAAAGCAAATTATTTTTAAAGTTAACAATATTGGGGTAAAAGATGACTTACAATGGTATAATCAAACTTAACAACATTCTTAGAAGTAATCAAATTTTGGGTTTTGGATAACCAAAATTAACAACCTTTTTCAATAATCAAAATTTGTGGATCTCACACCACATAAGTTAACTGGTTCTAAAATTTATATACACGCGTGTTTCAAATGGTATTTTCTTCTTATTTTCTTCGTCTGCGCTATATCTCATGTTCTTCAGCCACAAACTCTTTCTTTTTCTTTCCCTCCAAAAGTGAATCTCATATCTTTCAATCATTTACAATTCAATTCATTGTCGCAGGATTAAGGTATTTCACTTTTTTTTTCCGTTTTTATTTTATTCGTTCCTCTCCCTGTGATTGAGTACATAAAGAACCTTACATTCTTTTACAAATTCAAGAACACATTTATTTTTATTTTTTTTTTTGAGTACATGATTTGTTTTCCAAATTCATAATATGAGGGAAGGAAATCGCCAATTTTTTTTTCCAAAATTAAAGGAGAAAATTGATATATTTTTGCCAAAAAAAGTGTAATGGAGGGAAGTGATCAATGGTGGAAAACATAAGGGGTGAGAGAGTGAAATTGTAGTGGATCCCTTATTTTAGTTATGGACTAGAAGTGACCATTGTGGACCTCAACATTATTAAGCTTAGGAACCTATTAAATGAATAATCAAAAGCTGATGTGTCAACTTTTGGTTATCCATTTTTTATTATACCACTATGAATGGTCTAAGTGATGTCATGGCCCACCTACATAAAGAATTCTAGTTGAGGATTGGATGAGGAAGAGGCATGCATGCACACGTGCACAGGACTGCATTGAAAATAGACTATACATAATAATACAAAATAGACACTCAAAATACTACCATTCAATATTTTTATTCCCTGAGGTGGTTGTATTTTTATTTCCCTGAGATGGTTGTACATTCATAAGGTGGGGAAGGAAGATGCTGACAACACAGTTGCAAATGAAGGGTCAAGCTAGCTACAAGGATATATATATATAGTAGTTCAAAAAAAGTTGTATTTATAGAAGGATATATGAAAGCTTTAATTGTGTGATTAGACTAGCTAGGGTTTAGGGCTGGCTACAAGTAGTTACACGAATTAGTACTAAAGTAGTAAGTATTCCTCCTATTTTGTGGGTTTGGCCAGATGGAGGAGGCTACATTAATTAATACTCGATCTACGAGTAGTATGAGATTATGATAATTAATTTAGCTGTTATCAATACATGCATCCGTAGAATTCTCAATAAGTTATATATCTATCCCGAGAATGCACTAATAATTGAAGTAGTATTTATCAATGGGCCGGCAAAGTACCAATCATTACAATTCACTAAAAGTTGTGGTGACAGGAACTAAACTTGGGACAATTTTATTCACAATTACTAGTACTACTTTAAACAAATAGTCAGACCTTATATAGAGACCAATATTTTATATATATATGTGCAATCTACTCACAGCCACACAAGGCGCACGACAATTTTCATAAATGCGACTTTGGCGGAAAGTAGTGATAGTAGTAGTATCAGTTAGGGAATTATCAATTCATAGAAAGGAACAAAGGGTCTGTTTGTATACCCAGAAAAGATAATGGAAAGTGAAAGTCAAAGAAAGTAAAGAAAAAGAAAATTTAGTTCTTCCCGCATACATTTGATTAGGATGAAACTTGAAAGTTTTACAAGAAAATAGGGGGAAAATATATATCCGTGTTTGAGAAGGAGTTTTATCAGCAAAAAAAAAATTTCCTTCATCACAAAGATATATATATATATATATATATATATATATATATATATATATTAGGGGTGCTCGCGGTCCGGTTCGGTTCGGATTTCTAGGAATCCGAGGACCGAACCGCTAGTCACGGTTTTTACAAAATGAAATCCGTGTCCGGACCAAAAGTCCTACGGTCCGGTTCCAATCCGATCCGTGACTCACGGATCGGTTACGGTTTTATCCACGGATTTTAGAAAAAATAAAGCTCAAGCATATATCCCACAATAAAAGAGAAGAATATTACATTCAAAATTAAGTTTAACACCACTAGAAAGTACTTGTTACATAAACTACCAAAGGCTTATTTCAGAAATCAAATTCAAAAGAATCTAAAACACTAGTAGGATTGTATTAGTATAGTACATTCCATAACATAAAAGAACCAGAAAAGAAACGAACTACTGAAACTCAACTAAGATTATCCGTAATTTTTACGAAAAAACTATGATTTACTCCTTATATTTAATGTACATCTACATTATATCCTATTATTAAGATAAAATACTAAAATTGGTAGAAAAAAGTGTTAACATTACTAACAATTTATTATATAAATACACACATATATATTATTTATATATAAAATAAATATCTCACGGTCCGGTTCGGTTAATCCACGGTTTTCGTAATGAAAATCCGTGGACCGAACCGCGAGTCACGGTTTTCTAAATTTTCAATCCGTGTCCGGACCATTAATCCACGGACAAAATCCAAAAGGTACGGATCGGTTCGGTCCGGACCGGTTTCACGGTTCACCGGATTTTTTGAGCAGCCCTAATATATATATATATATATATATATATATATATATATATATATATATATATATAAATCTATCAATCCGGATCCAATGAGGGATCCCGCACGGTGCTACCGTGCGGGACTCCCCTTTCCCGATCGAATTGCAAAGATCCGAACTGCTCAAAGTGATCAGAACGTGATTTTAAGGTTACCCGTGAGAAATCAGCAAAAAAAATGATCGGGAATGACTTCATCCGAATAGTTTTTTATTGAACGGTTTAATAAAAAACTGCTCGGATCAATCCCTTTCCGATCTTTTTTTTGCTAATTTCTCACGAGTACTCTTAAAATCACGTTCTGCACACTTTGAGCGGCTCGGATCGTCGCAATTTGATCGTTCAGTAAAAAACTGTTCGGATCAAGCCCTTGCCGATCATTTTTTTTGCTAATTTCTCGCGGATACTCTTAAAATCACGTTCTGCACACTTTGAGCGGCTCGGATCATCGCAATTCGATCTGGAAAAGGGAGTCCCGCACCGTAAAGCCATAAGGGATCCCTTATGGGATTCGGGATTCGGATTTTATATATATATATATATATATATATATATATATATATATATATATATATATATATATATAAAAGAAAAATTACAAGAAGCAAAGAACAACATTGAGAGAGTTTCGGAGAGTGCACAATACCCTCCTACTACTACTGCTCGCAAATTCTTAGCATACCTCTCCTCCTCTCTAGGTGTTGGGCTATGCCCGTTTGGGTTTTGGGCTGTTTATTTTGGATTGGTGTCTCTCCAACTT
>JADHZH010000016.1:0-45232 GCA_019656835.1 Rhododendron ovatum | reverse complement strand
CATGCAAAAGGAGGGTCGCGCGCTTTCCCTTTTGGTGTTGGTAGTAAAGAGACGAGCAGATCGAGAAGGGTTGCGCGGAGGTGGTGGGAATTGGACGGGGAATCTTGTGGGGGAGGAGAGAAGAAGGGGATACTAAGAACAACGAAAGGAGAAAATAGTAAATTATGCCGTAATGTGTGGATACAAAAAAAAAAGAAATTTGGAAAATCAGTAGTGCAGCCCGCATTACCGGGGCTGGTTCGACCGTCTATTTTGACACCGAATCCGAGCTCTTATTGAGTAGAGCCGTCTATTGCTCGGATTAAAAAATGAGCCGTCTGTTGCCAAAATTGACGGCCAAATAGGCCGCCCTATCGCTCCTGTGGCGCAGGCAGCACTACGAGCAACCCTTGTCCACAAAAATGGGGGGTGGGACAGAATTTGGACTACAATTGCAAGTTGAAATTAAACCCGATCGAAAGGTTAAAAGGGTCTAGTCAAGTAGGGGGAACTTGAGAGTGACAAAGTGGAGGTAGCACCTAAAAGTAAAATGGGAGTCTAATCATCTCACAATTCCAATCATCTTTCTCATGCTTCGTCACATTCGTAACAGTGTATTCCACCACTGCACAAAATGTTGGACATTAAAGTACATGAGATCGAGCTATTGCGTTGAGCAATTATGGTTAGTAAAATGCCTTTGAGTGGGCGGGATTTCTTTCCTTTTTACACATGTCTCACTCTTGTCTTGCCCTTCCCAATGAATTCCATCAATGAAATATGGTCGGATGCATCACAAGGGATCCAGCTTCGGGACCGAACCAGACCGAATATTTGAGCCTCGCTAAGTTTCACGAGGAGTTTTACTTTTACCGTGTAGGTTGTTCATTCTGTGAGAATTTTTTAGTAAAGCATTTGTAGAAAGAATCAGTCTGATCGGATATCGAGAGTACTTGATCCATTCGTATTCTTCCAAATATTTGTAGTCAAACTGATCATTTAGTTTTTTTACCCGGATGAATCTCTTTGACTACCGATATGTTCCATTGTATCCGCCTTTTTTTTTTTTTTCCTTTTTTGTATAGAAAAGATCAACATATTGAGGTCAGCTAGCAAGTCAATCAACGACTCATGAAACATGTAAACAGAAACCCTAGGGGTTCGATTTATCGAGTCGAGCCCAGGGGATGGACCGGAGAGAAGCTATTTCCATATCGCTACATGCGTGAGAGGAGAGTGGCCGGATCCAACTGGGGAGGAGTACGTATAAAGGGGGAAGCATTGGGTCCCGCGCGAATTGTGAATATCTTTTGGAGCTTTGTCTGAATGTCCGGCAAGTGAATAACCATATATACTATATAGCTCGGGCAGCATGTGGTGGCATGCAGTAGCAAAGGTCCCATGTGCATGTGTGTTCGTATTCAATCAAGTTGCGTGTACGCTTTCCTTTACTAATGGCTTTCTACTAGAATCCACACAAAAGAGGAAGGGGATGGGATACCCCCTCCGACCAGAGTAAACAGTGAATGCATGTAACAGTACTACTGTCGGTCCGATATTATATTGAGGTCATAATAATTAGTTGATGAATTAATCGGTTATATATATATAGAAGAGTGTTGTCCAGCTCCATATGCAAGTTTGCCAAATAAAGGCACACAAACGAGTCAATATGGATTTTAAAGAACCACTGCTAACTATTGATCAGTAGCCCTGCATGTGTCTCCACATAACAATAAGCGGTGTTATGCAAATACCAATATGCTTTCCAAGGTGAGAAACTTATTCACGGCTCCACTCAATCTCAGCAGTCCGTTTCAGCAATTAATGGTCTGGATTTAAAAAAAAAAAACTCTTCTAGCGAATAGTTTTTTAAAAATTCGGACCGTCCAAAATATTTTTGGACGCACGCGATTGAACGCCGTAAAATATATTTACAGCTCCGTAAAAAAAATTTCTCGCTTTCCAAATCCAAATTAATACCAATAGGTCTCCCAATGCATTATCTTTTCTATATTGTATGGTTTCAATGTTAAGAAATCAATCAAAGCAATCAACACATGAAGCGCAAAGAACAATTAATTAAGAAAAAGAAAAGAAAGAACTCAAGACATATCGTGATTATAAAATGTTATTCTTGCCCATAAAAAAAAAAAAAAAAGACATCGAGATTTCTGTTATGCTGACAACCGTATAATTGAGCGCATTCACAGCTCACACTTAACTCCATGCATTAAATGAATAACGGAATACAAGTTCCATTACCCGCGTATAACATGCATTTATAATGTTATATAATCAACGGAGCGCAAACCAAACCGAATCATACTTCTTAAACTTTACAAACCCATCAGCACTTACAAAACCCTTTGTCGAAAATATCATCTTCACTTTTAGAGCATTACGTTGCACGCTTTGTAAGAGGCGCAACTAATTGGCTAAGTAAATTACTTAATTCGGAGTCTTGCGTAATCAACTACATCATTAATGTGAGACTTTCTTAGTGATTAAAATCCAAATTCATGAAAAGATTAAGATGATTTTTCATGTTGGAAAAGGATACGTACAACGTTTGATTAAAATCTGATCAACTTCGTACTGGGCTTCGGTGGGAATCCGGAACAAATAGTCTGCTTGGATATGGCTAGCTATTCAAAGTATAACTCATTTAGAAACAACATAACCACCATTTTTTTTTTAAAAAAAAACTCACGTGTCCGGCCGGGCCAGCTTATATATGAACCTTGACTAATCCTAAGACCCAATTCCGTCGCCCACTTGAGGGAGGAGCCTAATAAAAGTCGGAGCAAAGCTTCTTATATATGAATTGGCCCCAAAAAAATTAATATCATCTGAGAGATTTCAAACCTGAGAACTTAATAGGGAGCAAACCCCCAAGTTACGAACCTTGACTACTTGGCTAACCCCTTGGCATTACATTATAACACCATTGCCCATAGCATCTGTTGTAGTTCCTCTCATAAAATATAATGCATAGAGATTATATAATTTATGTCGGTAGTGCTCTTGAAAGAATTATAATAGAGAACCCTTTTGTCAAGAATAATGGGAGATTTGATGTCTTGCATGGTTGTCTCGGGTTACCCAACATTGCTCTTCTTCTTTCCAAGTTTATACTTGGGTGCAAAAGAATTTGAAGAAAAAAAAATGGGTAAAAGATAAGACTCTAAGCATGATACATGCGAAAGGTCGTGAAAGTAAGTAGGGACGGATAGAAAATGGAGTTACACAGAGGGTCGCGGCTCCCTCAAGTTTTGATGAATTAGTTGGTACCCTGTACAAATTTCGGAGTATATTCGAACCAAAAAAAAAAAAAAGCACGTTGACCACCAGAGGTTTTTATAAATTAAACGTTATCAGTACTTTCTCTAAATAAAGGACAATTCTAACTTAACCCTCAAAATTTTCCAACAATGCACTAGTTGATGGTGAGGATTTGGTGGCCATGATGAAGACAAGGACAGCCATTTGGGTATAAGGAAAACCACGATCTTTGATGCTTGGATGGAAAATATTTCAAGAGATGCTTAATTGGATGGAATTAGGAGGACTAAAGTGTAATCTTTTAGTACTTTCTTTTGGCTGTTCTTTTTCTTCTTCTAAGGTTGGATGCCCTTTCGCCATTGTTAATGTATCCCTATCAAATTTCTTTTATTAAAAAAATTTGCCGATAAAAATAAAAACCTTACCTGTAAAAATTCTTAGTAGATTGAATTTTTACGGAGTCTCCCTTTCATAGAAAAAGCTCAAATATCTGCCACAGTAAGTACGATGACACAAACATATTGTTGTGATTGGTTATGTGAAAGATATAACACCCTCTATTATGGGTCAAATTTTGAAAATGCCACTTTGATCACTTTTTATGATCTTTTTAACCAAAGAAACCTCTTTTTGTGAATCATTTTCCTTATTATATACAAGGCTATCACAAAGGCCTTAAGCCAGGTTTCTATTTCTGCATTTGCTCCCCTTTTTTTATCAGCAAAAAAAGTATATTAATAGCTCGATAACTGTACGATTGGGAGAAAAAAAAAAAGAAAGACAAACACCAGCTCCATGATTGGGAGATGCTGCCAAGCACTCCTGCTTGGCAGCGGTGCCGAACGGCCGATTCAGCCGTTCATCTCAGAAATCGACGGCTTAGATCTTGACAGAGAAATGGCCGGTTCAGATCTGCATGCACTCAGATTCAATATCAGCTGTTCGTGCCGAGATGAACAGCCGGATGCCGCTTGGCACCGAGCTTGGCCGCATCCCCGGTTGATGCATTATGTAGAGCATTTCCTCCCATTTCTCTATTGGCTTAATTAGTTGAATTCATTGTAAAGATAATCTCTTCTTTTCTTTTTTTTCCCAATTGTTTTCCACACCCCGTAGACCTTTAGTTGTAAATAACAATGCACACTTTAGCTGTCCTCTAAAGATCGATCCAAAAAGAACACACAAGAGGAACTTTTTCAAGCACCTTGAAAAAGGACGATCACAAAATGCCCTAGTTGTCATCTCCTTTGAGCTAGAAGAGCAATCAGTCCACAGACACCCCAGTGTGCTAGCTTTTGATTTGCTGCTGAATTAATTTGTAGTAAAATCAAAAAGCCCATTTCATTGACCAGAAAGGCCAACATGGAATCTCCTTTGAAGTGATAATCTCGTTCAAAAGCAATTTGGTCAAAGATTCTCATTTCTCTAGCTAGCTAGAGCTCTCTATTATGTGTGGATCCTTTATGTACAATCAATAGAGACTACAAAATTGTCTTGGTTCATTCTATGCTTTTCTATGTGATCCCTTTGGCATATTATATACGTAGCAACTAAAATAAGTGAAAGATAATGCAACAAAGTTAAAGACACTTTGAGTTGAGTTAATCAAGAGGTGCATGCAGCTAGCTAGCTGCCATTCCATTGAAAACTTGTCTTTAAGTACTTTGCAACTTGCAAACTAGCTAGGGTTTGATTTGTTCATTGGTGTTCGCCTGTTGTAGACTCATCAGAACAACATTACCATGTAAGACACACGTCGTGACATAAGAAGAAAAAAAGCTTGGATTATAAGGTTCGGTAGGGGAGACCTATAGACGTTCACAACAAGCTTCGTTGTGTGCATATCTTATAAGTTTCTTGGAATTGTTAAGCTAGGTACCTAGTCCCATTTGAACATTTACGGTACATAACTCTCTTGAATTCACCTTAAATTCATGACATTTTTTAATAGAAGTTTACTCCTATAACATCTGGATGTACATTCATAACATCAAGATAAACACTCGTACATCACATACAAACGTTATGAGTTCATGGTTTTGATCGATCGATCGCGGAGTTGGATCTTGATAGCTACAGTGTTGGTTCATTAGATATCATGGATTGATGCTTGCATGCATATATATGTATAGATATACACACATATATTTAGTAATCCACCTTTGGATTCATGCACATGGTTATATATTATTATTAACCAAACTTTTAATCAAAGTGAACGATTCACGAAAAGTAAAGCTACTACACGGTTGGAAATCCAATCGTTACCTAATTCTCTTCTTGTATTGCATGGATACTATATATGGTTAATTTAGTCACTTTATTCTTTTTGGAAAATTGTATGCACGCGCCCAAATTGCACAAAATTTGTGAGCTTGTTTGATTGTGTGTATAATTCGGGTGTGTGCACCAATAGATGCGAGTGTGTGTGATTTGAATGTGAGCATCGAATGACTCTCTTTTTTTTAATGACTAAAGGTAATTGGGTTTTTAACGATTAGACCAGACAGCGCATAGTCTTCATACTCAAGGGTGGAAGTATGTAGGGGACCCAGTTTCATATTTTGGAATATATTTTACATATTTTTTTTTATGAATATTGATGAAAACTTATAAAACTTAAAAACATAATTAAAAGTAAGATCAATTTTCATTTCGAGAACAATAAATTATGGTAAATGATACCGTGTAATAACGATAATGAGTTCGCCGAATGATATGATAGCAACAATACTTGAAATTAATCTTTCAATTTATCAAAATCGTCCCACAGAAACTCGAGTGAGTGGATTTAATCTTCAAAAAATCATCGAACCAAAATTTCATTAATATTTCGGCCCCTGCGACTTCAATTCCTGACACCACCACTGTTCATACTACAGTATATCCTACATTTATATCATTCTTTCTGCCTTAACCCCAATGTGCTTGCCTGATAGTAAATGCATGAAACTTAAGGGTTCGCTCTCTTCTACATTTTAAGTTAGAAACATTCTATGTGCTATCAACTCTTATCGGGTCAGTCGATATGGACTCTATCTAAATTTTTTCCTTCCACTCTCTCTTTCTACGTACGTTATCAAACTTCTTAGCTAATATGAATGTACTGGAATAATATACTTAGATGCATTTATATAATAATGCAAGTGGAAGACACATATAGTAACCACCTCTCTCTCTCTCTCTCTCTCTCTCTCTCTCTCTCTCTCTCTCATTAGCATAGACCATTGAGATGATAATTTAAAAACTGATAAACTTGTCTAAGTGGATTGAATGATTTAACCCAATGACAACATCTTTACAAGGGAGCCTAGCTGGATAATTGCATATTGTACACCACACTAATCAATAATTAAAGAGATATGGGAAGATGTGGTTCCTCTTTCTAAACATGGTTTAAAATAAAATGGAGATCGTTATCTAAGCTCTAAACCAGTTTATGGTCTCAAATGAACCCTTAAGCTTCTTCTTCCTCCTCTCCATTGGACATTAAACTTGGATGCTAATCATTCGATACGCCACGCCATCCCATCTTTGTTTTAAAATATAAAAAAAGACTTTTTGAGGATAGGGTAAGATCGATTGCGGAAAAATTGCAGCTCACAACAGTAAAAAACTTGAATTATTATTTTATAACTATCACAAAAGAGTGTGTGTATATATATATAGAAATACAAGAATCTCGCAATTAATTGAAGAAATCATAAGTTGTGTACTTGTGGTCATTATAGCATCTAGCAATTACTTTTTCTTTTTTCGAAAATGGCATACCGACATTTATTTATTTTTTGTCAATATTGTCTACATTAGCGGGGTGTTAGTATGTCAGTTCACATAAGATTCAGAAGTGTCTATATCCCTGAAAACCAAGTACTCCACCCCTCGCGGGGCTGTCCATACCAACATTTGATCGACTCGGGTTGAGATGTTGTTATACTACTTTTTAAGGAGCAACGCGCTAGCGGTCGATCCGGGTTATCGTACCGGCTCCCTCAATCAAATAAGAATGTGTCTCGATCGTTCAATTATAAGGCCAACCGTTGGTTTTGGAGGTCATGTCCTTAAATTAGGTTGCCTTTTGTTTGATTGGCAATGGTAAAAGTACTCATAACTAATTAAAGTGATTAATTGGATGTTGAATGCAGAAAATTGACAGTGAGTTAGAATCAAACAGTCTTATTGGTTCAACGCTTCTTAGCGTCTAGCGTTTTGTGGACAAATATTACTATAGTATTCTCGTCTGCTCCCTCCTTCATGCAATAATTGATCAAGATCATTATGAGATGAATGATATTCAATTCGTTTTCCTATTTATACATATATCCTAATCAATGACATCTTTTTATAATCAGGCGTCCGAACCAACTTACGTGCATCTCGACTAATCCGAAAGATCATAAACCCAGCATTCACTGTCGGGAACCCCACATAAAGCCGGAGCGAATGTTATGCTAGCTGTTGTTTAACTTGTTTGTGGGACGGCAAAGAGGTAGAGATCGAAAGAGAAATGGGTGTATGACTTAGCGGGCAAGTGCTCATAGGAGAAGTCTCGAGTTCAATTAAATAGATCAGCTACGTGTTCGACCGGCTGTTCTAATCTAACTTAAAAGATTCATCCTTGTAAGAATTCAAAAAAAAAAACCATACAAAAGAAAAACACAAAAAGAGATTACAACAAAAAGAGGCAGAAAGAGTTCTAGTACAAATCTATAGGGTCTTTTTCAAATGTGTGTCAAATTATGTCGATGTTATTACATTTCATTGTTCATAGGACCCACACTCCATGCACCAGCATTTATTTTAAAAAAAAAAAAAAAACTAGTTTATGGATTACAATGACATAGAATTATATTATTGGAACCAAAAGAAGTCATTATTTTTTGAGTTTGTTAGTTTAATCAGAAACTTCATGTAGAAGGAATTAATTCGGTGTGGAAAAAAATCGAAGTGCGTCATCACCATGTTAGTATTATCCAACTTATTAATTTGATTTAAAGTTACATAAATAAATAAATAAAATCAGCCATACATATATTAACAAGTGTCATGCTGTGTCAATGTGTCGGTATAAAATGCTAAAGTATGTATTCTTACTCACGAAATCATATATTCGTATCAAAAGTAACTTCATGTTAACTTCCTTTTGCAACCCGAATAAATTTCACCTCATAGTTCGGTTCCTATATTTTTGATACTCTACTTTATCTTAAGCTTATTACTCACATAAATCCTTCAAAATGCCTTTTGCTACCGTTCTCAATCCGCGCTCTGCGCTCGCGCTCTCATCTTTCGCAGTCGTGAATTTTAGTTGGTTGAGAGGTTTTCGAAAGACTCTTTCATGCTCACGATTGCGCAACAGCACCCTCCCGCGTATTTTGTGACATACTATGCTAAACGCGCGTACAAACGCACTCACACGACATGTGAAGCCTACACACACAAACACCTCCAGTGTGTGTCGGACCAACGTGACGGCTTGTGATTGTGTTCGTGGTTTAACATAAGATTTGTAAAATCTGAAACTAATTAATTCTGGCGTATGTAAGGCCTTTTCTGTTCTCAACTAGATTCAGCCCAAAAGGCATACATAGCACTTTTTGTTCTGAAACATGGGCCTTTTGTTGATAATTGGGCTAACGGGCAAGATCGTTAAATCCTGGGGAAATTTCTGGCCGGTCCTATTTTTTTTTATTGGGTTCCATGTAGACCTCCTTTTATAAGTGTTATTCCATTCAGACCTTTTTTAAAGGTGCTTTTACAATTATGACCTTTTTCAGTAATTTTATTTTTCCTTTTTTCAGAATTTTTGGATGTGTAAATTCTTCAAGATGTGAATTCTTGGAGGTGTGAACGTGCCTTCACAACCTTAAGTCAAATACCATACATTTGCGTTGCCCCCACCGACTATCCAATTAGTGGGCAGATTATCAGATCTGGGTTTGGTTGATGAACCAAAACAGTGTGAAACAACTAGGATTGGTGGCCGGTGGGGTCCTACTTACACCTGCTATATCAGGTTTATGTGCTGGTGAATTTGCCCCCACACACCATGTGAATCATGAGCTTCAATTTTTTTTGCTCTCATTATGGCTAATTAAGAAAGATTTGCATAAGCATATTAGTAGTAATACCGGATGCAATATGCAATCAAATAGCAATGATAATTGCATAATTACCATTATAATGACGGGGAGCAAACACAAAACCCTATTCATTTACCATAACTGTAGGTTGCCAATGGGTACCCCAGTCCCCAGGCACTCGTCGAGGAGAGTCGAGATGGGAACGTCGTTAGAGGCAGGGATATTTCTGTGCATTTCTTTTTGGGAGTAATAAAGGTGGGATATTTTGGATACTTCACTCAAAATGGAACTTATGTAGGTAAGATTTGACACAGAATAGGCCTATATGGGTAGAGGAAAACAAAATTGGGGCGGCTTGTAAGAAGCCCTTAAATCCAAGAAACATGGGCCTTTGGTTTACATCTGGGCTAACGACCAGATCTGGCATATAGGACGCTTACCGAAGATCAAATGCAAAAATTAATGTAAGCAAGAGATAAGAAATGACTAATAGGAGTATTATTTTGGTGAATATCGTGAGAGTTGAGTGTCAAATGCCCTCTAATTTTATTTTATTTTAACATTTACATATGTGAAGTATAACATCGACCCTGGGTTTGGTCCAAAGGTTGTGTAGCAATACTTCTTTCAAGCATGAGGTCTAAGGTTCGATTACTATATATGAACAGGAGGTTAGTCCTCGTAGTAATCTAACAAACACTCATGCCCTATCGTCTAGTAAAAACAAAAGCAGAAGTATATATTGTCTGGTAAAAACAAAAACAGAAGTATATAACATCAGTCGGTTCAGTTTATTTCGGTATAAATTTTGCGAAAATAAAACCACAGTAAGTCTACATACAGATTTTTTGCACACAAATCATGCACAGATCATGGTGTGAGGCCACTATGTGTCCCACATAAACGATTCAATCCGTTCATTAAATGTAAAATATTTTTCAAGGGCCCTCGCGAATAATCAACTCAATTCAATACCTATAATCGCTCGATCCAATCATCTAACTTATCCTTATCATTATCATTATCGTCCACACCTAATCAAAAAGTACTAGCAAAAACAAACCAGTTTGGTTTGTTTGTTTTTTTTTTTGGGAATATACTGTATGAAAAAAGTATATTTATTTTGGTTGAACATTTATCGGACCTAATTTATTTTTACTATATTTTATTGAGCTATATGATTTACTTACTTGTACATGAATTTTCATTTATTATGAACTTTTACAAATGATCTAGTGCAAATAATATTTAAAAAATGAAATCATAAGCAAAACTATAAGACTTTATTACATTTTTTTTTAATTCAAGGACTCGCTTAACCCCTTATAGCTCGTTTGATATAAGTTAATGTAAAATTTTGGAGGGGGGAGATGGATATAATATGAAGGGAGATTATTTTAGGAAGAGAGATTAAAAATTACTTGATTTGTTTATTTTTTTTAGAAAGTGATTAGGAAGGGGTGGATAACGTAAAATGATGTCAAATACCTATTTTTCCGTTTCAATTAAATGCAATTCGAAATGCCAGATAATTGGTCATATACATGTTAAAATCACATTCTGATCACATTGAGCGGCTCGGATCATCAAAATTGGATTGGGACAGGAGAGAAATAGGGAGGTCCACATTTTAACTGAAATGAGGACCCCTTATGTGAAATGGTTTGTATATACACAAATTATCCGGCGAGAGATCCCTTACGGTTCTACCGTACGGATCTCTCATTTTCCGAGCGAATTTTGATAATTCGATCCATTCAAAATATGCATAACGTAATTTTAAAAGTATATATAGCTGTATAATGGGTCTGTGTGAACAAATGACTTTTGACAGAGCTCAATAAAAGAAACAGATTTATGTAACCGACCCCAAGTGATTGAAATATAATGCTCAATTTGGTTTGGTATATCCGGTACAAAACCACATCCCCTGCAATATACGGCTAAGAAACAGGGTGTAAAGCACGAGCAAAGCAGAGCCGCCCTTAATTGTTAGAAAGCAAAAAGAGTAGTGGTACTTGTGAGACACGTGCCTAATTTTAAGTCTCGCCACCACATACTAATAGGGGTGACCTGACTAGGGGTCCATTATACTATCTGGTTTCATGCATGTATGTTTCGTTTCGTTTTTCAAATAATAATAATAATAATAATGACAAATTTTCGTAGTCGTCTCTCTAGTTTCAATTTTCTCAATTTCATCATTGTAGTTTGTTTTACGTTTCAAATTGATAAAATCATTAACATCATTAATGAAACTAACGGAAAAAAATATGATTAAAAAATTAAGGCCTTGTTCGTTTGGAAACTTTGGGTATTTTAGTTTTGGTAGTGGGTGGAAAGAGAAATATGGTAATGATTGAAGAGAGGGGTAATGAGTGGAGAGAGATAGAGAGATAAATGAAATTAATAATTAGAGATATAAGGTAATGATTGGAAAACAAAGTTAAAACAAAGTAAATATGTTAAACGTACAAGGCATAAGTGCTTCGATTTTCAATCTGGTTGAATCGGTGCGAAGATCTTATTTTTTGATCATTTTATCTTAAATGGTTATAATGAATTTTTGGCTCTAAGTCCTTTCAATGAGCACCTTAAGAGAGCCCTGAAACTAAATCAGGAGTCTTCGGGTGCTCATTGGAAGGTCGTAGAGCCAAAAATTCATTACGACCATCCAGGATAAAAATGATCAAAAAAATAAGATCTTAGCACCGGTTCAACTGGATTGAAAATTGGAGCATTTAATTTTTTAATCATATTTTTTCTGTTAGTTAATTTCATTAACGGTGTTAACTATTTTATTAATTTGGAACGTAAAACAAATTACAAGAACGAAATTGAGACAACCGTAAAACTGTAGAGATGAGTACGAAAATTTGTCCTAATAATAATAATAATAACAATCTAGCTAGCTAGCTAGCTAGCATGTACCCATCGCATGGTAGGTCTTTGAAACTTGGGCTTTGGTAGAATACAGGACAAGGATCCTTGAAAATTGTTCAAAACTTGGTAATGATCGGATTAGATTCACATATCTTTTTTTAAAAAAATTTGATGTTTTGCACTCCATTTTTCTCCTCAAAAAACCTATTGGATGTAAGGACGAAATCAGAATTTTACTCTAGCAGTGGTGAAATGTATAAAAAAAAATTAGTAATGGCAAAATTATATAAGTTGGGCATAATTTTTTTTCACATGTGACAATTACATTTTCTAAAATTTTTGTCGTAACGGTTGCCACTGCTAGACTTCCTTGATCCTATCCTTGATTGGATGCAAACTGTCAACACAAACACTTACGTATATACCACGTACTCAATGGTTGGAAGTTCACACACGCACTGCACCATCCAATATGTGTGAGGTCTTGCATCCACTTGGGTGTGTGTCAGGAACATAGTTGTCCATTAGAAATCATATTAGAAAAATTGTAGTATGACGTTTCCGAATTGTTAGGGGATACGCGTGATATTATACAGTATATAAAATTGAGTTGTACGATGTTTCCGAATTGTTATGGCTCATTTTGTCAAATTTCGTGGCTCATTTTATATTTGAGTGTACAGTAAACCCGTTACTATTTTTTGACTCATTTTATGAATTTAATTTGATGGTCCGATATATGAACTTTGTGGTGGTTTATTTTATGATTTTTTTTGCGGTGTACTTACATATTTTTATGGTGTTGTTTATGAATTTTGTGATAAAAAAGACCGTTCAAAATTATGAATTTTCGAAGTGTTTTATTTACGACTTTTTGTGGTCCAATATACAAATATTCTGGTGTTCAATTATGAGACTTTATGATAGTTTACGAATTTTAGTGGTTCAAAATACAAAAATATATACCGTCACCAATTTTTAGGACTGCTTATGAATGGAGATTCCAGAAAATTAGGATTTTGTCTTAGAAAGGGAAAACTACCATTTCCTTGCAATTAATCATTGGTAGCTTGAGCTGGGCCTCTGGCTTCCTCAAGGGTAAATTTCACTGCCCTCCCCTGAGGTTTCTAACAAATGCAGGAACCTCCCCTGAGGTTCTAATAATTGCACTGACCTCCCTTACTTTACAAACTATTGTTCAGATTCCCCCATTCCGTTAAATCCACACTAACACCGCTAGTTTTTGTTATTAATTGACTAAAATGCCCTTGAATATTACTAAACTAAACAATCAAGTCATTTTCTTCTTTTTTGTACTTTAATTGGAATTTCTCAAATATTAAAAGTAACATTATACTGTTTATATAAGATAATTTTAACATCAAATTAGACTCAATTATACAAACTTTTGTTAAATTTGAATAATTAATCAAGCATTTTACATTATTATAGTCATTGTTTTCCCTTCTCTTCAAGGTGTAATTTTCCAAATAGAGGACTCAGAGAGATATCTAATCCATCATACTAGAGGGGCAAAAAAAACATGGCTCTTTTCAATTTTTAAAATTATTATATGTATATATGTACATACATATATACACGAAAAAAAGGGTGTTTAGATCAAGCACCCTACACATCGGATGCCGTTGATTCCCGCGTTGGGCCCCTCGGTTTTATTTTTTAAAATTTTTGGACGGCTCGGATCGGCCGTCCGGTGGCCGGCGACGGCCGCGCGCGGCCGTCGGTACACCGTCGGTAGGGGCACCGTCGGTACCTATAGGATTTTCGATTTTCAAGAGTTACTATCAAAAAATAACACACTCTTAACAAATCCATTGAGGTACTCATATATATATATACTAACACACTCCTAAGTTAACAATGGCTAACACACACTTGTGAGACTCATTTTTCATCCTAACACATATCTTAAACAAATATAAATATTTTGACACACAAATATAACACACCCATTGCAGATGCTGGGCGATCGATCCAGGTGTTCATTTGAATGTCGAAATCTGAACCGTTCATCGCTCGAATTAAAATCCGAGCATCCATTATCGAGATGGACAGCCCGACCGGCCGCCCTACAGAATCTTGATTTTGAGTTTCCCTCCGGTCCCCACCTCCTACTGCCTCCCCTCCCCTGCTTTCCCCCTCCTTTCTTCCCCCTGCTCCTCTACTCTTTCCTCTCTTCCCCTCAGACCCTTGCCGGTCCGGCTCTCTCTCTTCTCCTTTCTTCTCCTCTTTTCTCTTCCATTCATGGTTGCGAGATAGTTAAAACTCTGTCCTTAGGTAAGGCATATCTTCTACTCTCCGCATCATTTTTGGACTTCAAAGACCTTAGTCGGTTTAGTTCGAGCAGCGGCTTCCTAAGCTCTCCAGAGGCGACGCTGAAGGCAAATCCTGAGGCGGGAGTGTGATCCGGTGGTAATCCTCCATACACCCACCTCCATGAGCAAAATACTAAGCGGCTTTTCTTTTTTTGCTTTGTTGTATTTTGTTTTGTTGTTTCTATCGTATTTTATTTTGTTGTTTTAGTTTTACTTTATTTGCGTATTAATATAACTGAGATCATCTTCCTCATCGAAAAACTAACTAGGTGCTTGGAGATTTTGAATTTGTGCGGATTGAGCAGTTCAACGTCCCTTGTAATCTAGCGAGAAATTCTTAGGTTTTACTATAATTTTAAGCCAATTTTTGTTTCTGTTTCCATCCAGAAGAATAAAGAAACTATCCAAAAAGGGACTAAGCTTTAAATCGTTCACTACAGATTAAACCGAGTTTTTAAAAATCTGGTCTTAGCTATTTTTGTTTTAGTAGACTTTTTCCAATTTAGTCAATATTAGTATTTTACTTTTATGGATTTCTCTCTTCCAGGCGAATCAGAATTGTAAGAAATAAAAAAAATAGCTTATTATTTTGTACATTTAATTCTCTCTGTATTTGTTAGTCTAGCATCAAATTTTAGTGGATCATTTGTCATTCTCAACGAAAGGAATCAAAAAAATAAAAAGTTATGATTGAAACTCAAATTTCTTTAAAACAGACAAAAAATAAGCCAAATGACATGAAATTGACAAATGCAGATAAATAAATAACTGCTTATTGAGCCAAATCATTATTCAGTTTTTGCTGAGAGCCCAGGAGCACCAAATAATTTTCCCTTGATGACGCCTTACAAGAAAAAACAGGCAACCTTTCGAGGTCGGATCCCCTGTCCAACTCCCATCCGGACGGAGGTCTGTCCCACTCTTCTCGGCCGTTGATCTCACAAATCAACGATTGAGATGAGCCAAACACTTTTTGCGCTAAAACGACATACAGCCCCTATCCGGATGGGAGTTGAACAGGGGATCTCCTTCGCAAACTTTCTTGTTCCCCTCTTTCCAAGGCTAGAAATCCTAGAAATAACACTGAAGTTTCCCACCAATTATTCTAGGACCACACCCAAATACACACCCACACACAGCACCCACACACACTGCTGTGTATATATGGGTGTGTATTTTGGGTGTGGAGGTAGAATTACTCTTTTGCCACTTACCCACTCTATATAAAGGCTTCAAGTACTTCAACTAATATTCACAACTCAAACCAATTCAAATAGCCATAAGCTAGCCCTTGCGGTAGAGAAAACAGAAATGGTGCACCAGGCATTGTCCGAACAAATCCAATTCCCTCACAAAAAGATCGTCGACGAGGTGTCCGAGTGGGTCAGAGTGTTCGATGATGGCTCGGTCGATCGGACCTGGACCGGGTCTCCTGAGGTCAAGTTCGTGTCTGACCTGATCCCGTCCCACGAAGACTTCGTGGATGGTGTTGCCACCCGTGACGTGATCGCGGATGTAGAATCAGGCCTTCGAGTCCGAATTTATTTGCCCGAGATGGGAACTCTTGGTGATGAGCAAAAGTTGCCAGTCTTGCTTCATTTTCACGGTGGCGGCTTCTGCATCAGCCAAGCCGATTGGTACATGTACTATCATGTCTACACCCGGCTCGCGCGCGAAGCCAAGGTCATTTGTGTCTCTGTATTCCTTCGTCGCGCCCCCGAAAACCGCCTCCCGGCTGCTTGCGATGACAGCTTCTCCGCCCTCCTCTGGTTCAAATCCTTGGCTCTGGGCTTCGGAGCGCACGAGCCATGGCTCCAAACTCACGCCGACTTTAGCCGCGTATTCCTAATTGGAGATAGCTCCGGCGGCAATCTTGTCCATAACGTGGCAGCACGTGCCGGAGAAGTGGACTTGAGTCCGGTATGAATTAGGCCCCGTTCCTGGAAAAAAAAAAATTTCTTATTTTTTAAAAAAGAAATTTCAAATTCAAAAATTATGAACTTATTGAAATCCAAAAATATGCAATATGAATTTGTTTGAAAGATCTCATTGAGATATTTTATATGATGCAAAAAAAAATGAAAAATAATTTTTCATTTACATTATTTTTGAGTTTGAAAATGTGAAATAAACTGTTTATTTTTAAGAAGATTTCTGGAATGGGGCCTACTGATAATGATAAGTACTGTTATTTTTAGCTCATACATAAAACAACAAGGCTTTGTTTTTTTTTATGTAAAATATTTTTTGAAAAATAAACTTAAAATTTTTTTTTATGTTTGATTGGAACATGAAAAATATTTTCCAAAATAATTAACAGATTGTTGATTTGGAAATATTTTAATCATGTAAGCTTTGCCTCTCATTCTCTCTCTCGTTTTTGATCTAATATGATTTGAGAGAAGAAGAGAATGAAACACGTGACTTTGTAAAATGTCTGATCATCGAGGTGAAATGCAAAAATGACTTACGGCCAAAATTAGAGGAAAACAATTTCACCCCCTTGGTGCAAAATATTTTACCATGAAAATATTTCCTTCCTCCTTTTTCTAGTCAAACAATGAAAAATAGGTAAAATAATAAATGAAACCTTAGTAACATAAAAAGATTAAATTATTTCTGCCGCCTAAAATAAAATACGAAACAGAAGAATAATAGAGATAATAACACTTACGTACCATTATTGCTAACAGGTGAGGCTGGCCGGGGCAATCCCGATCCACCCGGGTTTCGTCCGATCCACCCGGAGCAAATCGGAGCTGAAGCAACCCCAGACGCCTTTTCTCACCTTAGACATGTTGGACAAGCTCCTGAGCCTGGCATTACCGGTGGGAGCCACCAAGGACCACCCGATAACGTGCCCGATGGGAGATGGAGCGCCGCCCATTGCCGCCCTGAACCTGCCGCCGATCCTCCTGTGCGTGGCGGAGATGGACTTGATGAAAGACACGGAGATGGAGTACTACGAGGCGCTGAAGAAAGCGAACAAGGACGTCGAGCTGATGATTAACAAGGGAATGATTCACAGCTTCTACCTGAACAAGATCGCAGTTGATACGGACCAAATGACCGGAGTTGAAACGGGGAAGCTTATTGCTGGGATTGCTGATTTTGTCAAAAGACACTAAAAACACAGTTGCAACTAGTTTCAATTACAGTTGGGTGCTTGGGAGTTTGTCTCGTCTCGTTTGGTTTGTCATTTAATCAAATGTGTTCAGAATCGTTGAATATACTTGAATTCTGCAATAAGTTAACACTATGTGCAAAGAGCGAACGGGCACATTTATTCGGATGTGTATTTCCACATCTGGATTTAAAGCGTTATTGTTTTCTTATGTGCCGTACGCTTATTATGCTTGATAATGTACTACTAGTGCATGGAACTCACGCCCCATACGTGTGTGCGTGAGCAAAGCAAGTCGACCTTTATGCGAAATTTCATGTCGAAGTCAAAATTCGGCATAAAAATGACAAAACCATCTCAACCCCTCTACCAAATTGTGATTGTCATTTTTTTGGCCAAATTCTCACAATGTTATTCTTGGTGTCAAATTGTTCATCAGCTTCGACAATTTGCAAATTTGTCACATCATCCAAACCATTTGATATGCATCGTAAAATGAGATGGATTTAATATATTTTTGCAAATTTGCCATCTCACAAAATGGGTGGGTTTGCTCTAGGATGGCTAAAAGACGTCCAATTGTCAAGGCATTTTTTAGACTTGTTTAGCTTTAGAAAACTTACAAAAATGGGTGGATTTGTAAACTGTTAACCCTTTAATCTTATGCACGTACGTGGGATATTATTTGCTTCCTGGGTGGTGTAAAAAGTTCTACAATAAAATGATTGCGGGTAGGTCTGTAAAAGAATCGAAAATATTAGAACATTTAGATCTGTTTGTGAAGTTTTTTTAGCGAAATCAAACTCGAGCTGAACTCAATGAGAATTTGATGAGCCGAACTCAAGTTGAACTTGCCTAAGTTTGAGTCAAACTCGAGCTTATTCACGAGTTTTAACAAATCAATAATATCATATATACACACACACACACTCATATATATACATCTATAAATAAATACTCGAGGTTCGCAACTTTAATTGAATCGAATACTGCTAGGTTTATCTTCGACTCAATTATGACATGAGTCTAAAATTGAAGCTCAAATTTGCTTTTTTTAGTAGACGAATCGAATTTAAACGAGCCTTTATCGAGTCTAGCATCGAACAATTCACCAATGACTCATTTCATTTACATCTCTAAATTTGTGGGACTATTTTGACAACCAAATCAAACAGCATCAACTGCATCGGACCCCAAGTCTCAGTATATTTTGCATTTGCATTAGTTCGAGTAAAAGCGGTGGGAAAGCCTTTTCACAACGTTCCCAACTACTAAAAAAATTCGCAAAAATATAAATCGAAAGCGAAATCACAGGACCTATATATGTCGGACCTACGGCATCTTATCTCGAAATCACACGCTAGCTAACATTCAACCTTCGAACGGACGACCTCTTCGAAATTGTACTTTTGGATTCCTGTCCTAGAAAATCCAATTCACCAACCGATCTCGTTGAATAAAAAACATTATTAATTGCACATGTTTTGTTTTGTACTCCACATTAACAAGTGGTAGGTGGGGGCCTGGGGGCCAGATACCACTTTAAAACTTTGGAAGAGATATATAGTACTATTCAACAAAAATTCGTGATTTTTGCACTCTTTAAATTATTCAACGAAGACCTGTAATTTTTGCACTCTACAAACTCTACAAATCACTTATCGCACTAAAATACGACAATTCAGGATACTTTTAATTATTTGCTGATTTAGTTGCCAAGCAATCGCCGTCTTCGCAACCTATACCGACCATTGGGACGTTCTTATCGTGGCTCCATGGCCATCGTGGCCCCCAAGAGTTTTTTGGCCGGCAATTAGAGTTGAATTTTTGAAATCTGAGAATACAAAACATTAATTGCACATGTACTTTGTTTTGTACGACGCATTATCAACTGGTACGTGGGGGCCACATGCCACTTTAAAACTTTGAAAGTTATATGAGTGTAACATTCCGTTCCAGAAATCTTCTTAAAAAATTAGCAGCTTATTTTATATTTTCAAACTCAAAAATAATGTAAATGAAAAAAAAATTTAATTTTTTTTGTACCGTATTAAAGATCTTGATGAGATCTATTAAACAAGATCCATATTGGTAGGAAAATTATTTGTGCAAACACGTTATTTTTTAGTTTGAAATTGCCTTCTTAAAAAATAAGTACGTATTTTACGTTCCAGAACGGGGCCTAAATTCTATCCACCTTATATGAAAACTCTAAATTTTCCACTAACACCAATTGTGGGTTTCACTGTATATATATTGTAGTAATTTGAACCGTTTATCTTGTAGGGCTCAAACAATAGTATATATTCACAAAAAAATTAGTTTTATTGGACATGGATAGATATATAAAAAATCAAAGTTTGGTTTAAACAATCGACGGTAGATAAATTTAAAGTTAAACTATCCATAGCCGTCTATTTTATAAACTGAAATTTAATTTTTGATATACTTATCGATATCCGATAAATATGATTTTTTGTGTCAATATACTACTATGTGGGCCATATTTATTTTTGATAAATATGATTTTTTGTGTCAATATACTACTAGGAGTACTATTTAACGGAGGCCCATGATTGTCGCACTCCTAAAATCACTAACCGCACTAAAATACGACAATTTAAAATGCCTTTGATTGTTTGACAGTTTAACTCACATGCAATAGACTACGTCTTTGCAACCTATACAAACCTTTGGGACGTTCTTATCGAAGCCCATAGCTCCATGGCCATGGTGGCCCCCAAGAGTTTTCTGCTAACGATGAGAGTTGAATTTTTTAAGTTGGGAATAAACCCGTTACAGGTGTTTTAATTGGGTTCTACTTGACCCATCCCTCGAGATTAAGTTGGAAGATTTATTACTACTACGTATATGCACACACAAATTTATACTATTCCCCAACAACAAAAGCGATTCAATGATCACAAAATTACTTGTATATTAAACACTTCTAAAGTAGCACAACCTGAATTAATAATATCCTAATCCTTCCATTTTAACTTTAGCATGTCAAAACTTTTGGCTGGCAAAGGATCATCTCCGAAAAGGAGTAGTACTTCTTTTTGGGTGATGCAGGGTGTTTCGAACCCATTTGCGCGCACGTACCTCAGACTAATTCCTACATGCAGCTCTTTTCGTAGCCGTTTCACACGCTACGTGATGTGAGGTGGACTTTTGGCAACATTTTGTTTCAACTTTTATCAAACAGACCCATCACGATTCACAATACGAAATCATGTTAAAAGAATGCAACTACTACTTATTAAATTGCCGATGATCAAAACAAAACTGCAACTATAGAAATTGCTGGTTGACGGAAAGAGAAATGGAGTAGGTATTGTTTTAAGTTCGTTTATTCAAATTGTTCACACTGGCCTGAACTGTTTTTGTTTGTTTTCTGTGGTCTACTTTAAAAAAATTGGGTCCATGCACAAAGCATAAAATAGGATTTGGAAGAAACGAAGTAATTGAGGGGGGTGGACTATCACATCATTATCATTAAACTTCGATCAAGATTATTAATACTCTACTTTATCTTAAGCTTACTCACATAAATCCTTCGAAGCGGCTTTTGCTATCGTTCTCAATCAGCGCTTTGCACTCACGCTCTCATTCTCCGCATTCGCGAATTTTAGTTGGTTGAGAGGTTTTCGAAAGACTCTTTCATGTTCGCGATTGCACAACAGTATCCGCCCGCGTATTATGTGACATACTATGCTAAACGCACGTACAAACACACTCACACGACATGTGGAGCCCACACACACAAACACCTCCGGTGTGCGGGAATCCACGTGGCGGCTTGTGATTGTGTTCGTGGTTTAACATGAGATTTGTAAAATCTGAAACTAATTAATTCTGGCGTATGTAAGGCCTTTTCTGTTCTCAACTAGATTCAGCCCAAAAGGCATATATAGCACTTCTTTTTTGTTCTGAAACATGGGCCTTTTGTTGATAATTGGGCTAACGGCCAGATCGTTAAATCCAAGAAACATGGGCCTTTGCTTTACATTTGGGCTAACGACCAGATCTGGCATATAGGACGCAAACCAAAGATCAAATGCAAAAATTAGGGAAAATGACGGCTCAGGACGTATTTTGATAATTAATACCCTCCAAGCACATGCTAAAACATTTGTTAATACTGAAAATGTTCTTGACAGATATTAATTGTCAAAACACGTCATTGACCGTCATTTTCCCCAAAAATTAAGGTAAGCAAGAGATAAGAAATGACTAATAGGAGTATTATTCTGGTGAATTTTGTGAGAGTTGAGTGTCAAATGCCCTCTAATTTTGTTTTATATACACATACATATGTGAAGTATAACATTGACCCTGGGTTTGGTCCAAAGGTTGTGTAGCAATACTCCTTACATGCGTGAGGTCTAAGGTTCGACTACTATATATGAACACGAGGTTAGCCCTCGCGTCAGTCGGTTCAGTTTATTTTGGTATAAATTTTGTCAAAATAAAACCATCGCCCACACCTAATTCAAAAACTAGCAAAAACAAACCGGTTTAGTTCGGTTATTCTTTCAGCCTTAATTTTTGTTTTTTAGAGTACACTGTATCGAATAAGTATATATATTTTGGTTGAACATTTATTGGACTTAATTTATTTTTATTTATTGAGCTGTATGATCTACTTACTTAAAATTTTACATGAATTTTCATTTATTATGAACTTTTACAAATGATCTAGTGCGGATAATATTTAAAAAATGAAATCATAAGCAAAACTGAACATTTTTTTTAATTGAGGGACTCGCTTAACCCCTAACAGCTCGTTTGGTAGAAGTTAAAATTTTAGAGGTGAGAGGGGGATACAGTAAGAGGGGAATATGATATGAGAGCAGATTATTTTGAAAGTTACTTGGTTTGTTTAGAATTTTTAAAGAAAGTGGATATGAAAGTCTGGATAACGTAAAACGAAGTCAATTACCTATTTTGCCCTTATAATTAAATGCAATTACAAATGCCAGCAGATCGAGATTAATGTAGTTTCAATGGGTCTTAGTGTCTCTCGATTCTTTTCTTTAACCCAATTTCTTTTTTGCTAAATTATTCTTTACCTCAAAGTAAATGTAATTTCCTCTCTCTCTCTCTCTCTCTCTCTCTCTCTCTCTCTGTGCGGATTACCACCACCACCGAAACACCACAGCTGCCATCGGAGCCCTCTCTCTCCATTCCCTGTTCACTTTCCTCTTCACTCAATTGGTACAAAAATATGTATTGACAAAATACATCCATGAATTAAAACAAAAGACATATGCTTCAAATCAAAACAAAGCCCTTTGAGCCCACCATTTTTGTATTGTTTACAGCTAGTACAATCAGACAGCAACAACAATCACTACTATTTGACAATTGCCACGCGTGCAAAGGAAAAAGGGTAGAAAACTGGTTGGCGCAGAGGGTTACTGTGGTAAAGTGATAGCCGGATTTAGTAATTTGGATTGGGGGTGTGTCCAAAGTTAAAGGGTCTGGATCCCTGCCCGACTCATTTTGAGAAAAAAATACTCGGTCCATTCCAACCGTTAATTTGCAAGATTAACGGCGGAAAAGCTCAAGGCAAAGTTAAAGCCCCCTGTCAGGCGATAAAGATATCCGGGGAGAATTTTATATTCAAAGGAGCAAACAAACAGCGGATATGGCTGGACCGGATATTTATATAAGGTACAAAGCCACATCCCCTCCAATATATGGCTAACAAACGAGAAGTTTTTTTAGTGTCGGGTGGGCACGGGCCACGTGGTGCCGAGCATGCATTTCAGCTGTCTAAATATGTTTTGGACGGTCCAGATCTGTTTGGATAATTTTTTAGTATAGAATTATCAAAACACCCCCTTAAACCCAAACAAATTTGAACCGTCCAAAACACATTTAAACGGCCAAGATGTGTGTTCGGCACCACGTGACCCGTGCCCTCCCGGCACTAAAAAATGTCTCCTAACAAACCGGCTGCACAGGATTAGTGGAGCCGCCCTTTAAGCCTTTACTAGAAAGGGCACTTGTGAGACATGTGGAAGCCGCCCTTTACTAGAAAGGGAATCTGGCCTTGATTAGGGGTCCCTTGTATTGTACTATCTGGTTTCATGCATGTATGTTTCGTTTTCGTTTCATTTTCAAATAAAAATCTAGCTAGCTAAGTACTGCATGTATCCATCGGGCAGTAGGTCTTTGAAACTTGGGGTTTGATTACTTCGGTAGGATACATGACAAGTATTTATGAAAGGACAATGAACTGATCAAATTCACAGATATTCTTTTTAAAAAATTGTTGCTTTGCACTCTATTTTTCTCCTCAAAAAGTCTATTGGACGCAAACTGTCACACAACACTTACATATGTACCAAGCACTCAATGGTTGGAAGTTCTCACACGCATGTGTGAGGTCATGCATCCACACGGGTGTGTGTATACTTTTTTATATAATGTGTGCGTAGTAATATAGTTGTTCATTAGAAATTATATTAGACACACTATATGATGTTTCCGAATTGTTATGGCTCGTTTTATCAAATTTCATGGCTCGTTTTATATTCGAGTGTCCGGCAAACCCGCTATGATTTCTTTGACTCATGTTATGAATTTAATTTGATGGCCCAAATATATGAACTTTGAGGTGGTTTATTTTATGATTTTTTGTGGTGTAGTTACATATTTTTATGAATTTTGTGATAAAAAAAGACGGCTCAAAATTATAAATTTTTGTAGTGTTTTATGTACGACTTTTTGTGGTCTAATATACAAATGTTGTGGTGTTCAATTACGAGGCTTTTTTTTGGTAGTTTACGAATTTCAGTGGTTCAAAATACAAAAATATATACCGTTATCAATTTTTAGGACTGTATATATATGCATGGAGATTTCAGAAAATTAGGATATTGTCTTAGAAATGGAAAACTACCATTTTCCTTGCAATTAATCATTGGTAGCTTTACCTGGGTCACTAGCTCAATGATGTTCTAACAGGAGCACCTAACTACGTGTGCTAAGAAACAGTTGAAAGTTGGTCTTCTAGAGAGAGAGGAATCGAGCCAGACTCCGACCACCGCATATTTGGTGCGGTGACCGTCTACTGCATGGTTATTGGGGCCCATTTCGGATTCCAAAAAATACAGAAAAATATTTAGAAATTTTAAAATAATATTTTATGAGGTCCTGTAAAAAATCAACTTTAACGGATATCGGTAGATATGCTTTTTGAATTTATAAGGGCGAAAACTGTGAAACTGAGCAGTTTTGCTCCTATAAATTCAAAAAATATACCTACCGATATCCATTAAAGTTGATTTTTTACAGGATCCCATAAAATATTATTTTAAAATTTATAAATATTTTTCTATATTTTTGTGGAGCCCGAAATGAGTTCCAAAAGGCGTGCGGTGGACCGGTCACTGCATTCCATGCCGTGTACCTAGACTTTGTGGAGAGGAATCCGACTGGTTGGTTTCCCGAAGAATTTGGAAATCATGTAGTGCAATCCGCACTACAGAGGTCGATTAAATTAAATCCGAACCGTTTATTGTTTGAATTAAAATCTGATCGAGTCATTCATTTCGAATTGGCCGCCCTATAGGATCTTTGATTCCGGGTTTCCCATCCTACCTCCAGCCGCCTCCCCTTCCTTGCTTTTCCCCCTCCCGCTCCCTTATTTCCTTTCATCCCCTCAGTCCCTTGCCGATCCGATTCTCTCTCTCTTTTCCTCTTTTCTTTTCCATTCATAGTTGTGAAATGGTTGAGACTCTCTCTTTAGGTAGGGTAGATCTTTCACTCTCCCCATCATTTTTGGACTTTGGAGACCTTGGTTGGTTTAGTTCGAGTGGCGGCTTCCTAGGCTCTCCAGAGGCGACGATAAAGGCGTCTAAAGACAGATGCGTTGAAGATCCTTCGGCGGGAGTGCGATTTGGTGGTGATCCTCCATCCACCCACCTCCATGACCGAAGTACTGAGTAGCTTTTTTTATGCAGACGCTTCACTTTCTATGTAAAGTTACTAGTAACTTCATGAACAAAATGAAGCGTCTGCATCGAAAAAGGAAGCGTGAATATCAATTTCCTTGTTTTTGTTTCCATCCTGAAGAATAAAGAAACTATCCAAAAACGCACTAAGCTTTAAAACGTTCACTACAGATTAAACCGAGTTTTTAAAAATCTGGTCTTTGTTATTTTTGTTTTAGTAGACTTTTTCCAATTTAGATCAATATTATATTTTACTTTTTTGGATTTCTCTCTTCCAGGCGAATCAGAGTCGTAAGAAATTGGAAAAATAACATATATGTATAGTGTGATAATAAGATAAATAGTTCACTCTCGATGAAAAGTAATAGGATACAAAGTCTATCTTAATAAAATTCCAAATAACACAAGCGATAGAAAGAAATTTGAACTATATATAGTCCTGAACTTCTTCTTGAAGATTGAGGGCTGATTTGGTTAAATAAGTTAGTTGGCTTATTATTTTGTACATTTAATTCTCTTTGTATTTATCAGTCTCGTCACAAATTTAGTGGATTATTTGTTATTCTCGAAGAGAGGGATAGAAAAAATTAAAAAATTATGATCAAAATTATCAAAAATTTTTAAAAAAAGACAAAAATAATTCAAATGACGTGAAACTAACGATTGCAGATAAAGACAAAACAGGTAAACTTTCTTGTTCCCCACTTTCATTCCAAGGCTAGAAATCCTAGAAATAACACTGAAGTTTCCACCTCGTTACCCTACACTTTACATCCTCTTGCCTTTTTTTTTCCCTCTTTACCCACTCTATATAAAGGCTACAAGTACTTCTACTAATATTCACAACTCAAACCAATTCAAATAGCCATAAGCTAGCCCTTGTGGTAGAGAAAACAAAAATGGTGCACCAGGCATTGTCCGAACAAATCCAATTCCCTCACAAAAAGATCGTCGACGAGGTGTCCGGGTGGCTCAGAGTGTTCGACGATGGCTCGGTCGATCGGACCTGGACAGGACCTCATGAGGTCAAGTTCATGTCTGATCCGGTCCCGTCCCACGAAGACTTCGTGGATGGTGTCGCCACCCGTGATGTGATCGCGGACGTAGAATCGGGCCTTCGAGTCCGAATTTATTTGCCCGAGATGGGAACTCTTGGTGATGAGCAAAAGTTGCCAGTCTTGCTTCATTTCCACGGTGGCGGCTTCTGCATCAGCCAAGCCGATTGGTACATGTACTATCATGTCTACACCCGGCTCGCACGCGAAGCCAAGGTCATTTGTGTCTCTGTATTTCTTCGTCGCGCCCCCGAAAACCGCCTCCCGGCTGCTTGCGATGACAGCTTCTCCGCCCTCCTTTGGTTGAAATCCTTGGCTCTTGGCGTCGGTTCGCATGAGTCGTGGCTCGAAACTCACGCTGACTTCAGCCGCGTATTCCTAATTGGAGATAGCTCCGGCGGCAATCTGGTCCATAACGTGGCCGCACGTGCCGGAAAAGTGGACTTGAGTCCGGTATGATTTTAGTGATAATGATGAGTACTGTTATTTTTAGCTCATATAAAACAATAAGGCTCCATTTATTTTGACGTAAAATATTTTTTTTTTAAATAAATTTTAAATTTTTATTTTTCTATGTTTGATTAGCACACGAAAAATATTTTCCAAAATAATAGTAGCAGATTGCTGATTTAGAAATATTTTTATCGAGTAAGCTCTACCTCTCCTCCTCTCTCTCGTTTTCAATCTAATATGATTTGGAAAAAGAAGAGAATGAAACACGTGATTTTGGAAAATATCTGATCATCGGAGTGAAACGCCAAAATGACTTATGGCCAAAATTAGAGAAAAACAATTTCACTTCATTAGTCCAAAATATTTTACCTTAAAAATATTTCCTTCCATTCTTTTTCTAGTCAAACAACAAAAAGTGAGTAAAATAATAAATGGAGCCTTAGTAAAATAAAATATGAAACAGAAGAATAATAGAGATAACACTTAACGAGTTAACGTACCATTTTTTCCAACAGGTGAGGCTTGCCGGAGCAATCCCGATCCACCCGGGTTTCGTCCGATCCACCCGGAGCAAATCGGAGCTGGAGCAACCCCAGACGCCTTTTCTCACCTTAGACATGTTGGACAAGTTCCTGAGCCTGGCATTACCGGTGGGAGCCACCAAGGACCACCCGATAACGTGCCCGATGGGGGACGCAGCGCCGCCCATCGCCGCCCTGAACCTGCCGCCGATCCTGCTGTGCGTGGCGGAGATGGACCTGATAAAGGACACGGAGATGGAGTACTACGAGGCGCTGAAGAAAGGGAACAAGGACGTCGAGCTGATGATTAATGAAGGAATGATTCACAGCTTTTACCTGAACAAGATCGCCGTTGATATGGACCCACTGACCGGAGTTGAAACGGGGAAGCTTATTTCTGGGATTGCTGATTTTGTCAAAAGACACTAAAAACAGTTGCAACTAGTTTCAATCACAGTACTTGGGTGCTTAGGATTCTGTCTCGTCTTGTTTGATTTGGTTTGTCTTTTGATCAAATGTGTCCAGAACCGTTGAATGTATATACATTTTGCAATAAGTTAACGGAATGTGCAAATAGAGAACGGGCACATTTATGTTCGGATATGTGTTTCCACATCTGGATTTAAAGTGTTATTGTTTTCTTATGTGCAGTACGCTGATTATGCTTGATAATTTACTAGTGCATGGAACTCATTGTCTCACACAACATATGTGTGTGTCTGAACTAAGCAAGTCCACTTTCATGCGAAATTTCATGTCGAAGTCAAAATTCGGCATAAAAAAATGACAAAACCATCTCTACCCCTCGACCAAATTGTGATTGTCATTTTTTATGCCAAATTCTCGCAATGTTTTTCTTTGGTGTCAAATTTTTCATCAGCTTCGACAATTTGCAAATTTGCCACATCATTCAAACCATTTGATATGCATCATAAAATGAGATGGATTTAATATATTTTTGCAAATTTGCAATCTCACAAAACGGGTAGGTTTGCTCTAGGATGGCTAAAAGATGTCCAATTGTCTAGGCATTTTTTAGACTTGTTTAGCTTTAGAAAACTTACAAGAACGGGTGGATTTGTAAACTGTTTACCCGTTAATCTTATGCATGTACGTGGGATACTATTTGCTTCCTGGGTGGTGTAAAAAGTTCTACAATCAGATGATTGTGGGTAGGTCTGTAAAAGAATCGAATCGAGCTGAATATTAGAACATTCAGATCCGCTTGTGATGTTTTTTAGCGAAATCAAACTCGAGCTGAACTCAATAAAAATTTGATGAGCCGAGCTCAAGCCGGATTTGCCTAAGTTTGAGTCAAACTCAAGCTTATTCACGAGTCTTATCAAATCAATAATACAGTATCATATATATACGTTCATATATATACATGTATAAACTAAATACTCGAGGTTTGCAAGTTTAATTGAATCGAATACTGCTACATTCATCTTCGGCTCAGTTATGAAACGAGTCTAAAATTGAGGCTCAAATTTGCTTCATTTAATAGACGAATCGAACTTGAACGAGCTTTTACCGAGTCTAGCCTCGAACAGTTCTCGAATGACTCACTTCATTTGCATCTCTAAATTTGTGGGATTATTTTGACAACCAAATCGAACAGCAGCAACTGCATCGGACCCCAAATCTCGTATATTTTGCATGCACGTTAGTTTGAGAAAAAGCGGTGGGAAAGTCTTTTAACAACGTCCCCAACTACTAAAATTCGCAAAAGTATAAATCGAAAGCGAAAAATGCAGAGAGAGAATTGAGTACAAGAGGTAGGAGAGGATCGTAATGAAGTATCAACCGGCGAATGGACGATCTCTTCGGAATTGTACTTTTGGATTCCTGTTCTTGAATTAATCCAATTCACCAACCGACCTAGTTCCATTATTTGCACATGCTTCGTTTTGTACGCCTCATTATCAACTGGTAGGTGGGGGGACACATACCACTTTAAAACTTTGGAAGAGATATATACTACTATTCAACAAAGGTTCGTGATTTTCGCACTCTTCAAATCACTAACCAAATCACTAATCGCACTAAAATACGACAATTCAAGATATCTTTAATTGTTTGACAGTTTTAACTCACACACAATAGGCTGCGTCTTTGCAACCTATACCAACCTTTGGGACGTTCTTATCGGAGTCCAAGGCTCCATGGCCATGGCGGCCCCCAAGAGTTTTCTGCTAGCGATGAGAGTTGAATTTTTGGAGTTTGGAATAAAACCCTTTACAAGTGTTTTAATTGGGTTCTACTTGACCTATCCCTCGAGATTAAGTTGGAAGATTTATTACTACTACGTATACGTACACACAAATTTAACTATTCCAACAACAAAAGCGATCCAATGATCACAAAATTACTTGTTTATTAACACTTCTAAAGTAGCACAGCCTGAATTTAATAATATCCTAATCCTTCCGTTTTAACTTTAGCATGTCAAAACTTTTGGCTGGCAAAGGATCATCTCCGAAAAGGAATGGCACTTTTTTGGATAATGCAGGATGTTCCGAGCCAGTTTGCGCGCATTTCGAACTAATTCATACAGCCTTTTTTGCAATCGTTTCATATGCTACGCGAGGTGAGGTGAACTTTTGGCAACATTTGTTTTACTCCGTAACTTTTATCAACTGACCCATCACGATTCACAATACGAAATCATTTTAAAAGAATGCAACTACTACTTATTAAATTGCCGATGATCAAAACAAAACTGCAACTATAGAAAATTGCTGGTTGGCAGAGAGAGAAATGGAGTAGTTGTAAAAAGTTAAAAGTTCGTTTATTTAAATTGTTCACACAGTGGCCTGAATTGTTTTTGTTGTTTTCTGTGGTCTTTTTTTTACTTTAAAAAAAATGGGTCCATGCACAGACCATGAAATAGGATTTCGAAGAAACGGAGTAATTGAGTGGGGGTGGGCTATCACATCTTTATTCATTACCATTAACTTTGGTCAAGATTATTAAAATTCCACATGTCTGGAAGAGGGAGAAGGAGTCAAAAGAAAGAGGAGGAACTTCAAAGTAGTATTTTCTCAGAAGAAACGGCGTCTAGTTGACTGAGATATTTTTGATTGCAAATCGGGTACCACGTAGTGTTCGTGCAGAGCATTCGAGTTGTACAAATAATGCAACGGACGGCTCGGATTGAAACACTTTTTTCTTTTTCATTTTCCTTTTTTTTAAAAATCCGTTCGGTACCTTTCAGTCCGAGCCGTAGATTGCATTTTTAAACGGCTCGGATGTGCTGCACGGATACCGCGTCAGCCGATCCTATTTGCACCAAAAAAAATTCTCTGTGAAGAGAGGCCAATCCTTTGGTACCTTCGAAATACCAGGTTGCATTGTTAGTTGGTACTCTCTATAAATAAGATTATCGCTCCACAATGTGAATCACTTATTGTTTCTCAACCATCTAACAAAGGTGGATGATAATATTTCTACACCATAATTTGCCACTACGTAAATAGTTGAGAGTGCCTCGTAGGCAAGTGGCAACATTACATGATACTCCGGAGATGTTGAATAGTTACTTTAAAAAGTGAAGGGAAGACCATAAAAAAATAAAACCCCATGGATGGGACAACGAATTGAATAAACAAACGGAAGTTGCTCCTACATTCACTAGAAAGGGGAAGGCTGCTTCCCTTTAATTTGTCAGTCCAGATTCAAGTTTTCCACATTTTTTTCTTTTAAGGGTGATTTTCGCACCCCTAAATTGCTAACCGCACTCTTACGGGGAGTGCGAAAATCAACTCAAATATTTTGAGGAGTGTGAAAATCACTTCCCTTTTTTCTTCCTTTCTACATTAAAGTTTAGGATTTTTTACTATTTTGCTTTTAATGTAGCATTTAGATTTTTTTCACCTAAAACTTGATAAAAAATAGTAATAAAAATGTCAAAAGCCAAATGCGCGACAATGATTCTTTGATTTTGAAGATGTTGGAGAGTCGGTAAGTTCGATAATGCAAGAATTTAGCTCAATTTGATCAGAAAAAATTGTACAATATCCACGTCCGCAACAGGTTTACATAATTAATCTTAGTTGATCAAAGAAAGCACCTCGCTTCCTCACTAGTTGGATCAGAAACTAAAACCACTGGGCAATCGGGGTTACGTCAAGTTTAAGTCTGCGTCACTCTCCTTTCCCGTGGCGAAACTTTGACAGCGGAATGGTCATTAGGGAGAAAGTATGATACCAACTTTCGAGGCAACCCCGATCTTAAATATGTTGTACAAATTTTTTTTTTATTCAAAATCAAGAAGATTATACTCTACACTATTCTAAGACTCTAGGAGAAAGGAGAGTGGGGTTAGGATTTAAACCCTCGTCAAATAAATAAGTGTCCATCATCTACTCCAGCAACCGTGAGAGGAGCCAACTTCAAATATTTTGTACTTGAAACTCACCCCCATGTAGCAAAAAGTGAATAGTAGTTATACCAGGCTAACCGCGACTTTTAATGGCTTCTGCTCTCTACTCCATTCTTGTTTTATTTTAATTACTTTGCGATGTATCAAATCTTCTTCTTCTTTTTTATAACTCAGGTGTCTGGGCAGAGCGAATCTCTATATAGATTGGCCCCAAATAGGTTGATAACACTCGAGAGGTTTAAATCTTAGGGTAAATTGAGTAGGATATACTATAAGGGTTTTTGCCATGATAAGGATATAAATATTTTCCTCTAAAGTTTAAAGGACATTCTGTCCAAGATTTACAAATAACCCCTTCCAAAGTTGACCGGCGTTGACCAAGGTTGACAGGCGTTGACCAAAGTTGACCGGCGTTGACCAAAGTTGACCGGCGTTGACCAAAGTTGACCTGCGTTGACCGGTATTGACCGGCGTTGACCAAGGTTGACCGGTGCTGAAAGTACCTAAAACCCTAGGGTACCCTATGAAAGTGCCTAAAATTTTAGGATACCCTATATATGAAAGTGCCTAAAACTCAAAGTACCCTATGAAAGTGCCTAAACCGCTAAAACTCTATAATAGGAAAATGAACCCTAAAACCCTATAAAAGTGCCTAAAACTCTAGGGTACCATATGAAAGTGCCTAAAATTTTAGGATACCCTATATATGAAGGTGCCTAAAACCCTAGGGTACCTTATGAAAGTGCCTAAACCGCTAAAACCCTATAATAGGAAAATGAACCCTAAAACCCTATAAAAGTGCCTAAAACATTAGGGTACCCTATGAAAGTGCCTAAAATCTTAGGGTACCCCATGAAAGTGCAACAAGATCGAAAAACACGAAAAAAGAATATTTTGTGTTAGCCAAACAAGGCCCTTGTCTCATTTAAGATCATTTAAATTAAAAAAGATATTTTTTGTGTTAGCCAAACAAGGCCCTTGTCTCATTAAAGGCAATTTGGTCTTTTCACGGACCTTAAACTCTAAAATATTTTCATTAATGGACTTTATACATCACTGAAATTTAAGCTGGACTAAATTTAATTTGGGACCTCTTCTTTTGGACTTTAGACCAATTTGCTGTAAATCTTAGACTTTAGAACAGAGTGAACCGCTAAGTCCCATACCCAAGCAAACACCTAAAAGGCTAAAAGATCATAAGAAGAAGAGATTCTTCTGGGCCTTGAGCGGGGTGTGATCATGTTATGGTTGCTCAGAATATCAACATGGGCTTTAACTCCAAGCCCAATCACTTCCTGGGCCTACCTTGGTTCTCCAGAATATGTCTAACCTTGCTAACCCCATGCCATGAGACCAAAAGGAACAAATAAGAAAATGACGATGCAAGAAGCATTTTATTTGATTTTATATTATATTATTATATTATATTATATTATTATTGTATATATAATAAAGGAGAACGGTTTTTGAATTTTATATGCTACATAAATCCAGCGCCCCTTATCCCTCCAATCCAATCTAACGGCCAGAAAGATGAGAATCTCTCATTAAATAAAAAACCCTCTTCTAAAAAATATAAACTACCGGTATTATTTTAGGACTTGCAATCTCCCATTCCCAATAAAGTTTTGAGGTAAACATGAGATTTTTATTTGTATGACTGTGAATTCTTAGGGGGTTTTGACCTTAATTTTTTTTTTTTTTTTTACCTTAGTTTCTAGGCATTCGGAACTCTAGGAATTTTATATTGCATTCAAGGTTTTGAACTCTATGAATTTTAGATTCAATACTCTTTAGACACGAGTGTATCATTTGAGTGGAGCCTTCGCTATCTTAAAACTTTTCCAATTGGGTTATGCTAGTTGTGATAAAAAATATGTAGAGTGATGATCAATACCCTGTGATCAATTGGGTTTATGAATAGTTGGTAGGGTGATCAATACCCTATGATCGATTGGGGTTTTTTTTTGACCTTGCGTAGTTGCTACTTTTGCCCAATCAAGCAAAAGGAAAAAATTGTAAGAATTGTTTTGCTATTTGTTTGTAAGAATTGGAATGCTATTTATTTACCTTATTTTTTAGGTTGTTACGAAGTAAGAAAAAGTGAGAGAAATGCTGGCCGAAAGGGACTTTTGTCTGAGTGGTATGGGAAAATTATAAAAGAAATTTAGTTGAACAGTTTTAGTATTTTGTGTTGTCTGTTTCGTTCATGATTAATTCAGTTACACACTTGCAAAACTATATGTCTGATTTCATTGGTTTTAAGCTCATTTACTATAGTTGTGAAGAGGAATATGGAAAAGGATTTGGTCATGGTCAATAGTAACAATTTCATTGGTTAAATTGGTTTTGATATATTCCATCGTGCCTTTAAATACAGACAATTGAAGCTTGATAAAAAAAAATGAGTTTCGAGCCATGACGATTTCTTGAATGCCGATATTCGAGCGCCTTCAGGCACGGGCAAACCCTAGTGTGTGTGTGTGTGTATATTTATCAGCGGTCTTCCAATAAAGGCGCCCTTATACTTGTTAAATGCGGACATCGCCTGTCAACCGTTGGATGGTGTTTTCAATGCATAATCGGACATAGTTGAGTCCAAAATCATTCACACTTCACATATTCCCCATATGATGCACGCAGAACCGATACATGTTACACATTTAGACGGTTGGAGACAAATCTATGTCCGGATCCGTGCCACTCCATTTGTATTCTTAGCATTTTATTTTGAAGTTCAATAAAACAATGTTGGAAGTCAATCTCAGAAATTAAGTACTAATATCATTTTCCATGCGACGTGTAAACAGGGCTTGAAATGACCTAAACAAGATACTCCACGAGTTTAGGCCCATAACAGATTCTTCATCTTATAATCTTAGGATTTTTATGGTTTGTTACTGAAATAGTTTCTTCATGGATGCAGGGTTAGAAGAACGTGGGATCAATATGTAAGACCCGGGAAGGTGAATCGCTACTAGAGTTTCCTAGAGCTAGCAATGTAGAAACCCTAGAGAATACTAGAGAACTTTTAGAACCATCTCCCTAGAACTATCTCTCTAGAATAACCTAGAGCATTGTATATAATTCAAGACTTGTGTGTGTGTAAATTCTTGTAGAGTATTTATAGAGTAGAGTAGTTGAAAAGTTTTTAGAGAATGTTCAACACTTCTACCTTCATATATAAATAGGTGAGGGCTTCATTTTCCCAAACCACTTGAAAGCTTTGTACTCAAGGTCTTAGTGAAGGCTCTTTCTCTTTCTAAAACGAAGATATGTTCCAGAAAACTCCATTTGAATTTATTTGATTTTTTTTATCGAAAAAAACCCGTGCTCGAGAATAACATATTTTGATTTTTTTCGAGTACGGGTTTTTCTGGTCTAAGTGTATCTTGTCTTTACCACGAATTTTTTTCCTTGGTTAACAATAATTGTAGTTTTGCCAATATTTGCGGGTTTTTTAATTGTCTTTCTTCCCCATAGAGGAAATCGGGCAATTCGTTGGTATACTTTATCTACATGTATACTAGAACTCCTTCTAACGACCTATGCATTCTCTTATCATTTTCAATCGGACGATCCATTAATCCAACTAGTCGAAGATTATAAATGGATCCATTTTTTTTTTATTTCCACCGAAGATAAGGCCACTGTTCGACTCTTTTATTTTTTGGCTTACTTAGCTGCAAGCATAGGCGAGTGTAGTATCTAAGGTCACACGGTTGGCTTACAAAATTCTGAGGCCATGACATCAGGCAATGGCTTTGTCCGAGCTCATCCACACAAGAACTCAGTCTGTGATCTCAGATGTTGGTCCTTCGTTTAGCACTCAACAACTCTAAGGAGGATGCTGCAAAATTGATGTCTGAGCTTGTCAAAGAAGTGAGAGACCTAAGTGTGATATCAATTATGGGCATGGGCGGCTTGGGTAAGACAACTATAGCTCGGCAGCTTTACAACAAGAAGAGTCTTATAGACATTTGTTTTGCTATGCTTGAGTTTCCGTATTGAAAGATTACAACATCCAATATCCAGGCCTAAATAGAAGATGTTGAGTCTTAATTTTCAATTGGCCAATTTTGGTTTATTTTTCCAATTGTGTCCTTCCAATTGGGATTATCAAGTTATTAAATGCAAAAACAATTACAAAATTAAACCAACAACACAACATTTTCGTGCAAAGCACGTGCGTTGTCACTAGTCTTCCTTCAAAGAATAATAAAATCTTTCAAATGGTCGACAAGCAAAGAGGAGTTAGAATTTTTGAAGAAGATGAGACAAGATGATTTGGAGGCTCATTCGAATCTCTGGCAGCCAGATCGATGAGATTACTACATATCTTTTATCTCTCAATCCCGTAAATGTAGCGACTCTATAATATATTTCTAAGAAAGGGTATTCATGAGGCAATGTTTAGTGAGATTGTGTTTGTTTTTTACGAAAGCATAATAAACTAACAGTCACATCTAGTTGTTTTCACACCACATGTCCGTTTTGTTTGTATGTCCATCGATAAGAAAGCTGGAAGGATTTGCCACCTACTATAATACTCCTCTCTCGGACACAGGAATCTTGCAGCGCTGGGGTGCACTCTTGTAGTGCATCTTGGTCCCCTGATCCCTCCTCCCCCCTACCACTTGACTAAATCTCCTTAATTTTCTCATTAAACTAATTGTTCACCAATTTTTGAAGCGAGTAATGCTATAGATATAGCCAGAGAGATACATAATCGGACACAGTTGAGTCCAAAATCATCCACACTTCACACTTCCTGTATGATGCACACAGAACCAATACACGTCAGACATTTAAAACTTGGAGGCACATCTATGTCTGGATCCGTGCTACTCCGTTTGTATCCTCAGCATTTTTATTTCAAAGTTCAATGAAACAGTGTTGGAAGTCAATCTCAACAAGTAACTAGTACTGTATCGTTTTCCATTGTCCTTTTCAATAAAACATTCAACTTTCATGCGACGCGCGTGTAACCGGTCTTTTCAAATGGCACTCAAATGCTACTGCGAGAGAAAATAACAAAAATTAGTGAAAACAAATAAAGCAAAATCAGGTTACTTTTAAACTTTGCCAACATTAAATCCGAAACACGTGAGCGATCCCAAATTTTAAGGATCTGGATTCTGTAGCTCCAATAATAAATGGTAATTAAAGCTTTTATTTCAAAATATGACAACACCAAACAATAGTTATGTGACCATTTTATTTTTCATTTTAAATCAGTAAATGCCCAAATACGTTTTGTGTGACCAATAAAAAAACTTTTCCCTATGCGCACCACTTCCGAGGCATGTGCATCGTTGAAAATTTCTAGTCAAAACATCTCAAATTTGTTGATAAAAATAAAGAAATACTACTAACATTGTTCATATATAGTACTCCTTCTATTCAGTTATTTTCAGGAGAAATGATTTTTACACCTCATTTTTTATAATAGCATTCTTTTTTTTTTGTCTTTTTTGTGAAGTTCTGTGTATTTTTATCATTAAAAGGAAAAAAAAATGAGTGCAATTATCAAGTAGAGAAGTGTAAAAATCATAATTACCTTTTTTTAAACAAAAAATAAATTTCTGAGACGAATATGCATTCATTATAGTAAAATTTATGGGTATTCAGTTCTTATCAAACAAAAATAAAGAATTTCTACTTACCCAAAAAATAAATAAATTAATAAATAAATTTCTGATCTAAAAGAATTCATTAATAAAAAAAGAAAACGTTAAATAAAGTTTACTCTAATAAAGAAACTTCATACTATTTTCATATTTTCGAATTAAAGAAAGAGTAAATACCGAAAGCTGTAAACTACTGTCATCTCGTTACGTTCTCAAAAGAGCAATGCTGCGCACAACTTTCAAATAAACCCCCAGACACAATTGCGTACTAGATCGTTCGATGCACACGGATCTATCAAACATTATAATATTTCAGACGCAATTACTGTAATCTCATTATGTTCTCAAAAGAACGCACAACTTTCAAATACAACTCTAAACGCAACTGCTTATTTGATCGTTCGATGCACATGGATCCACATGCATGTATTGCACGGTTTCGAACACAGTTACTTTCAGAGTTGTTTATTGAAAATGTGTGCTTTACTTTTCTGTTCTAAAAAAAAACCCATCTAATTAAGATTAGCAATTACTACTAACAAAAGAAATTTAATGAGTATGCCAATAAACCCAAGGGAATCATCGGATGTGAAAGGCCAGAGGTACCAGCTCAGACAGCGGGGTCGCCAGCGGGCTGGGAGCCGGCGACGGAGCAGGGGAGGTCCGGCAGACGGGACACGTGGCGCTCATCCGGAGCCACTCATCGATGCAATCGACGTGGAAGCAGTGGTGGCACTCCGGAACCCACCGTATCGTATCTCTAGCCCTGTACTCCGACAGGCAAATGCAGCACGGGCCGTCGTCGGGCCTGGGCAGGCGCCGGCTCTCGCCCAGCACGGTCTTCGGGTAGTAGGACTCGATGACGGGCTTCTCCAGGCCCAGCACGACCACGGTCGTGGGCTCGGGCGGTGTGGCGGGGCTTGGGTTGGGGGGGTGTTGGAGGTTGCGGGCGGTGGTGGTGGGGATTCTGCTGCCGGATTTGACGCGGACGCAGGCGTAGGAGGCGAGCATGATGGTGGAGATGAGGACGAGGATGGTGACAGCGATGGCGATGCCGTAGCCGAGGCCGTGATCGAACGCCCGCCGCGATTTGGTAGTGGGTCGGCGGTGGACATGAGATCGAGAGAGAGTTGAAACAAGTAGTTGGGATTTTTATGGGATAGCAAGAGAGTGTGATAAATGAATAACATGGGGGCAAGTGGGGAAGGCCCGCCACCCGCCGGAGTCCGCGCATGAATTTAATGACCGGCGTTAGACAATAGGAAAATCTATATGAATTGGTGTTTGGATAAATATGAATTGGTGTTTGGATAAATAAGCCATTTTGGCTTATTTTTTGTTCTTATTCAAATTTTTTTCGTATCACTTGGCTTATTGTCATTTTTTTGGGAATTATTGCATCCTCACGTCAAGAGGTATCTAAAAAGTAAAAAATTTTGACCGAAATCCAAATTTTTTTGAATAAAAACAAAAAAAAATTAATAAGCCACTTTTTTCGTCTTTATTCAAAAAAATGGATTTCGGTCAAAATTTTTTACTTTTTAGATTCCTCTAGTTGTGAGGATACAATAATCTCCAAAAAATGACAATAAACCAAGTGATACGAAAAAAATTTGAATAAGGACAAAAAAATAAGCCACTGTGGCTTATTTATGAATTGGTGTTTGGATAAATAAGCCATTTTGGCTTATTTTTTGTTCTTATTCAAATTTTTTTCGTATCACTTGGCTTATTGTCATTTTTTTGGGAATTATTGCATCCTCACGTCAAGAGGTATCTAAAAAGTAAAAAATTTTGACCGAAATCCAAATTTTTTTGAATAAAAACAAAAAAAAATTAATAAGCCACTTTTTTCGTCTTTATTCAAAAAAATTGGATTTCGGTCAAAATTTTTTACTTTTTAGATTCCTCTAGTTGTGAGGATACAATAATCTCCAAAAAAATGACAATAAACCAAGTGATACGAAAAAAATTTGAATAAGGACAAAAAAATAAGCCACTGTGGCTTATTTATCCGAACGGGTTTAGTCTTTCCGTCCCAAATTGTTGATCATGTTTACTATTTGAGGCATCTTGTAAAAGTAATTATATTTTTTAATTTATAATTTTTTTATAACCAATATGATTCTTAATTGATAGATCTTTAATTAATTTCATTAAACATAAATTTTGAAATAAAAAATATTATAGATCGTGACATAATATAAATAATCGTTTGAGTGACACAAAAAGTAAAATAAGAGGGAGTACTACTCTATTATGTATGCAGGGTCCCATAATCAGATCAAAATATAGTATAGTAGAATTTTGTTTGTCCATTATCAGATCAAAATATAGTATGCAAGATCTCGATCAGTTCTATAACAAAATTTTCAAAATTATGAAAAATATTATAGATTGAAAGATATAAACAATTAAAAATGGCACGCAATTCAAAAATGAACAATAAAAATGAGATGGAGGAAATATTAGTCAATTTGGATCTAATCAGAAAAAAGAGAAACTATTGTCAAAGAAATCGGCCAATCTTTTGATGGCACATGCACCGTGATTAGAACAAAGACATATTTGATTGTTGGCTCCTTGGGGTTGGCTTTGTGGTGAAGACATGAGATTTAGAGGTCTGTTTTTTCATAAGATTTCAATTAAGTTCAAACCTCATAATTGTTATCAAATCATTTAGGGTCTAGTTCATCCGGAATATTTGCTCTGACTTCAAATAGGACCCTCGATCTTTAGTGGATGACAGGTTATGGTTCTACTTCTCCATGCTGTTTTCTATTAATAGTTTTTTCGTTAACTTTTTTTGGGATTATTGCTTCGTTTTGACAAGAAAAATATAAAAAGTAAAAAATTACGATCGAAACCCAATTTTTTTTAATAAAGACAAAAATAAGCCAATAAGTTATTATTTTCGTCTTTATTTAAAAAAATTGGGAAAAAAATGCAGAAAAATTTTAAATAAAGAAAAAAAAGCCATTTTTGTTTATTAAGCCGAACAACCCTTGTCTAGGTGCGTGCGTAAACTAACCCGGATGCGTGATTATAGAAGAGAAAAGACATTTGATTGCTATTGCATCTGAAGTGACTTTGAACATATATTTGCACATACTACTCGTACTAATTAATCGTTCAAGGCAAATACTTTCATAATCCCCATTTTCCTTTTGAGAAATTCAGTCCTGCAGGATTCACCGTTTGCCCTTCCCAAGATCAAGGGCCTGTTTGCCCTTCCCAAGAATTCAATCCACTAATATTGGATTCATTTTTGTTTCCTCTCTGACCTACTAGGAGAAACTCAACTTTATTAATTCTCCTTTGCCCAGGTTCCAAATGCACCCTACAGTGACGACTTTGGTTTGAAGTGAATAGATTTTAAAAGAGTTTTTTTTGTTTAAGTGTAATTATTCCGTTTGAGTCTCGAGAATGGAGTAACAAATCGATAATTATATATAACCATGCACAATTACACAAAATACTTACGCATATAAATAGGATGGGCCCTACAAACACTGGAACTGGGACAAAAAGAACACGGGATTACCAATGCAAAGAGGGTCAGAATGAGCTCGATTTTCCACAAGTAAAGTGAATTGCAGTGTAATAGACGTCGAACGCTAAAATAACAATAATAAGGCAGTTATTTGTTGACCTAATTTTTTACTACTAGTTTTTAGTCGACTTTTAGTAGAAGTATGTCAATATTTTTAGCTAATCGTTGCTCTTGAAGAGAGAAATTAAAAAATTATAAAAATATAAACTGGTAGTTGAAAAAAATTCTAACTTTGAGTTTAGCATATCAAACAAATGAGAACTGCTATATGTACCGATAGATTTGTAGGGAAATCATACTGACTGGTGACGCTAGGCCGTCTTCGGCCACCGGACGATCGATCCGAGCCACATATACACGAAAAATAGGGTGTTTAGATCTAGCGCCCTACACACATTAGATGCCGTTGATTCCTGTGTGTATCCCCTAGGGTTTTTTTTTAAAACTTTTGAATTGCTCGGATCGGCCGTCTGGTGGCTGGAGACGGCCCAACGCCGCCGGTCGATACGATTTCCCTACAAATCCATCGGTATACATATCGTTTTTGAACAAATCAGGCCATTCGGGTTCGGGGGCTTCACTCAGTAATAGCTCCTAAGAGCAAGTACATCAGTGCTTAGGTAAATTACCTTGTGAATAGTTCACATATTTAGTTTAGCTCTCAACTTTTTCTTCCACGACTACACCAACACTATCTATTTTACCTAACATCAATTAAAATATATATTGTTTCAATCTTTTCCTTTATCCTTTTATTTTTATCATTTTCCACTAACCATTTGCACCAACCAGCTAGCCAACGGTCAATTGGTGCAATCATCTGAACTAAATGCTATTCTTTCAACCCAACAGTCAAGTGTACAGAACCAAAAGCAATTCTTTCAAAAAAAGTAACGGTAAATTTTTTACTTTTCCAATATAAATTTAGTTTTTGCCACTTCAACTTATTCAACCCTCAGATCTCTTTTGGAGAAAAAAAAACTGCTTCTTTGTTCCATTCATTCCTTTCACCCCTTCATTTTTTATAATGGCTCCCAATCGATTACTTAATCTGATTATGAACGATTCAGATTTTTCTGACTCGGATGATGAGTTGGAGATATTTCAAGCAGTTGCTACATATGAAAGTGAGAGGGACTCGAGCTCAAGCCGCAATCGTCGCACGGTTATTAATCGCAACACTTTTGGAGCTCAAAATCGGCTTTTTGATGATTACTTTGCTGAATCTCCTGTATTTCCTCCGCATTATTTTCGAAGGAGATTTCGAATGAGCCGTTCTCTTTTTCTTCGTATACATGATGCCGTAAAAGCACATGAGCCTTACTTTATCCAGAAAAGAAATGCAGCAGGAAAGCTTGGTTTATCATCTCTTCAAAAAATGACTGCCGCGTTTAGGATGCTAGCTTATGGTGCACCAGCCGATTCCGTGGATGAATACGTGAGGATTGGAGCAACCACTGCCTTAAAAAGCCTAAGAAGATTTCTTAGAGCAGTAATTGACGTGTTCTCCGAGGAGTATTTGAGGTCACCCAACGCCGCTGATGTAGCTAGATTACTAGCGGTTAGTGAACTACGGGGATTTCCGGGGATGTTAGGGAGCCTTGATTGCATGCATTGGGAATGGAAGAATTGCCCAACTGCTTGGCAAGGTATGTATACTGGTCACACCCATAAACCAACAATTATTTTAGAGGCTGTTGCATCATACGATCTTTGGATATGGCATGCAAATTTTGGACTGCCCGGTCTCATAATGATCTTAACGTGTCAGATAGGTCTTCATTATTCGATGAGGTTTCTTTAGGACGTGCTCCTCCAGTCAATTATACCATCAATGGCAATGAATATAATATGGGATACTATTTAGTTGATAGTATATATCCACAGTGGGCATCTTTTGTGAAAACAATTCCATCTCCGCAAGGGAATAAGAAAATGTTTTTTGCTCAACAACAAGAATCCACTAGGAAGGATGTAGAACGGGCATTTGGAGTGCTTCAAGCAAGGTTTGCAATTGTGAGAGGACCGGGGCAGTTGTGGGATAAGAAAACACTAAAAGATATAATGTTAACATGCATAATATTACACAATATGATCATTGAGGATGACCGAGATTATAATGGAGCTGCTGATCTCAACTATGATCCATTGGAGCATACTCCTCTTGTAGAAGTTTCACACGAGAGAACTATTGACCTTGTGGAATTCATTCGACGCAATCATTAGATAACGGACAGGGGAACTCATTCTCAACTCCAAGCAGACCTAATTGAACACCTTTGGCAAATGTACGGCCAATCGTAGTAACTTGTAGTTTGATTTGATTTCATTTGTGCGCAATGTACTTTAATTGGAGTTCCAGTAGGCCAATCGTAGTAACTTGTAGTTTGATTTGAATTCATTTGTGTGCAATGTACTTTAATTGGAGTTCCAGTAGTCTATTTAGGCCTAGAGAGATTGAAGGAATCTGCTTTATCTTCATTAAGTTTATTCTTTTTTTTTTTTTTTTTGATAAATCAGCTTGAAATAAAAATAAGGATAACTGAATGTACAGCCTACAAGAGACATACCCCAGGAGGAAACAAAAAAAAAAAAGTGAAATTATCTAATGCACTACAAAGTCCCAGAGGGGGGGTGAATGGGACGACCGATTTAAATTAACTCAACCACCAACTTAAACAATTCATGCTACTATCCAAACTCCATGCCAATGCTATCCAAATTAATAATTAAGTTAAGAGCATTATTCTAAAGAACGCAAACACCGAGATATACGTGGAAACTACTTAGGGTCAATCACACCTTAAGCATAAAACCACGGCCTAACTACCAAAGTTGCTATAGATCAAAAGGTTTACAAAGTGCTAAGAGAGGAATAACAACTTACCCCAAAAGCTTATCCTAACTCCACCACTTTGATGTGTAGCTCCCCGAAATCCTTCTTGATCCCATAGCCACCACGAGTCCAGCGCCTCGATCTCCGTTCACCACGGCTCCGGTATCATCCGGCCAAGTAGTATCATAGGCATGAAAGTATGGATTTTTAAAGTGAAAATTTTTATGCAAAAGAATCAAACTAGAGAGAATACATAAATCAAGAAAGTATTTCTCTAGATTGAACAAAGATGATTGAATGCTAGATTCAAATCATCCAAATGCAAATAAAAGCACAAGAGCAAAAGAGATAATGTTTTCTCTCTCTAAAGTGGGCTATTGTTATCTCCTCTTGCCCTAGAAAAATGAAAAACAAGCTTATATATGGCCAAGCAAGAAAAATCCTGGAGAGCCCTCTAAAGGCGCTCTTAGCACGCGTACAAGGGCCTTACTCGGCTAAGGCACTACTAAGGCTCTCTTAACACGCGTGCAAGGGCCTTAGTCTGGTAAGGCGCTGCTAAGGCGCTACTAAGGCGCAAGCACTTAAAAAGGCCTTAGACAAAATTTCCCTTCAAATAAAACAAGGCCAATAATACAAGGTTAGTGCATAAATGATATTTCATAAAAGATTAAGACACCGAATAGCTTTAATGATGCATGGAAAAATATTAAGCTAAATGCACATGTGATGCATATACCTTTCCAAGCAAAATGCACGGCACGGCCTTCGTGATCCACTTTTGAACCAACGGGCGGAGTATCTAATCTAGACAAAATAAAATCACCTCCCAAACCCAAAATGGAAAAAGAATAAATACAGACTCCAACGATTTGTCGCATCCGGAAATCGCCAATTACATTAACAAAAAGAAGAATAAAAAAAAAGTGAGAACGAAAACAATGGAGAGAACGGAAACCATTTGTTTCCATTTCATCTAAGAAGAGAGAACGGAAACAATGGAGCAGAGATATGAGATTGAGACTAGAACAAAGTTATAACAATGTGGACAAAACAGAAACGGAATAATGGGTTGTCGCCATTTTGCCCTATATTCAGAAAAGCTTCAAAATGAACCTACTGAACACTAGCAAACAGAGCACTAGT
>JADHZH010000015.1:20000-56146 GCA_019656835.1 Rhododendron ovatum | reverse complement strand
AATCCTGCTTGACAAGTAGTGCCTCTGGGCTGAGTCTGAACTGCAAGTCACTTATGTTTTGGCTTTATATTACAAGTGATATTCTCCGACCTATAGTTCTTGTGCTGCCCAGAATACCCTTAATACCAGATGGATATGGTAGTACTAAAGTTGTTGTATGGAAAATCAGGAGCCAGTTGCTCAAGTCAAGTCATTGGACAGGCAGTATTTCCTTGATTGGCATGGGGTGAACAATTTTGTCTAGTTCCATGGAATGTTTGAAACATGGCAAGTATTCTACACAAATGCTTATTACCAATTCCTATAAATAGAAATCAGAAGACTGGAGAAAACTACCACAATGTGTATGCTTGTTTGAAGTGCTTGAACGAGTGCATTTGTTTAGCAACCCTTTGCGCAGAACTCAATTGTCTGGTGATCAATTTCTATAGATTTTAGTGTAGCATTAAAGGGAGAATATGTATGTATCCTTGTCTTTCTTGCAATTAAAATTCTTGGTGGCCATTTCTCATCTAAGTCTCATGAGTTTTTGTGAAATACTTTTCATATTTCCAATCATGATGGGATTGCTAACTTGTCCTAACCACATCTGTTTTGTTGTTATCACTTGTTTTTTGCTAATGAGTATTTTTGGCTTTGTTATTATCTATTACAGTTACAGTAAACCAAAATTTTATTTGCATGTATTTGAGTGATAATCTATTTGCAGGTGATTATAAATAAATCATGCTGGCATCCCATGGTCACCAAGATTCCTCTGCAAAAAGATGATCTTGGTAAGATTCCCCAGATATCAGAAGATATAAAGAGTATGCTGAGGTCAAATTCAAAAGTTTTCTTGGAGAAGGAGCCCCCATTCTGTTTTTTGTCTCGGATAGAAAGATCTTGTGGTGAACTGACTATCGGATGCAGTCTGAAACATATGGTATATTTTCTTTCTCAAGTTTCTCATCTCAAGCAGTATAGGTATTGATTGCAGTAGATTATATTGTGTTGGGTAAATTCTTTTTATATGTATATAAATCCTGTAATTCCACATGCCAAAATTGACCAGTATTTCGAGGATAATTTCCACGTAATTATTATATATGCTTGTTTCTTTCCAGCTTTTAAACTTGGAAGAGTGAATTTTGAGCATCTTCATACACTTACCAGGTCAAGTTTTGACTTCTTTTTGACTTCCTCCGAGAAGTGTTAAGCGTCAACTGATCCAAAGATGCTACGCATACTCGTGATGAATGTCTATTTATGTTAGTGTGCATATGTGACATACAATTGCATCATCAACTATTGCACTGTGAAAAGTACTGTCCTTTCTTCATACTTATCCCTCTTCTTTGATGCTAAACCGTTATAATTCCAGGCAGTTTGGGTTAGTTTTTGTTTTATCAAAATCCATATACTAGGACTTTCTATGTGGCTTGGTTCTGGTTTCAGTAGAGTCAGGAAACAAATTTGAAGTGCTGAAAATGTTGAGAGAAAAAGTCAGAGTCGATACCTTTATAAGAATTTTCCCCTTCTCGTTATTTAGATTTGACTTAATACCGGTGATGTTCATTGAGAAATTCCTGATTAGTTTGTTTTTTCCTCTAACTAGCTAATCTCCTTTCTATTTCGTTAAGAAACTACTGCTTTCTTCGGTGGTTGTAGAGCAAGGAGGAGTTTTACTCAACAGAGCAAGACATTCTCCTGCAATCAGTCCAGATAATCAAGCAGCATGGTGCTACACTGGGTAGTACTCTGGAAGAGATATAATCGCTGGATAGCCTGGATGTATTACAAGGAATGCACAATAAGAGTTCTTGATCTACTAGACAGACCTGCTTAATAAATTTCCGGACATGAGCTACACAGTCCTGAATTTGTGATTACTGTTTGGATTTTTCTGGATTTGATGATATCATTGTTGGAGTTGCATATGCTCTCTCAATTATCGTATTCGTTATTGCTTTTATTTGATTGCAGCTATCTCTGTTGAGCTTTTTATCGCCCTCTCATCCTTGTGCTTTGTTTCTATTTCAGAGTCACTTTTCAACAAACTTTTTCGAGATTCGCTTTTGAACTCACAATCTTTTTCCATAGACTTAATTTTAAGCGAAAATGGTTTTCAAGAATTCGGACATATCATTCGGCATTTTCTTAAAATTGAATTCATTTTGAAAATCCATCAAATGGTTTTCTAAAAACAGGAACTTAGCCAAAAACAGCAACCAAACATAGATGTGCATTTCTATTGAGCAGTCATCTTTTTTGCCTTTCTCGTTTCCTATGATGGCAATACATCTTTGTTTTGAATTTAGGACTCTGAAGGGGAAGAAGTTGATTTTCACCCATATATCTAGCGCATTACTCTCGAGCACTTGTCCACATTATTGAAAATACAGATAATTCTTAACCCTGTTTTACAGCCTTATGTTTCAGGTACTCAGCAAAATCAGCAATACACTGATCATGTAGCTTCCGGTCCCCGAAAACCGCGGCAGCTTCTCTCGCTCGGGCCCGGATCCCCTGTCCTTCCTCCGACACCATTGCTCGTTTCAGCGACTCTGCTATATCTTTCCCGGTAAACGATCCATCTTCTCTTCTCTCCACTTCAATCCCCAAACCCTTCTCCACAAGCAGCCTTGCATTCAACCCTTGATCAATTATGAATGGCAACAAAACGAGACAATGTCCGAATTGCAATGTCTCTATGACAGACCCCCACCCAGAATGAAACAAGGACCCCCCAATTGATTTGTGTCCCAAAATCTCCATTTGTGGGGCCCATCCAATGCACACCTTCCCTCTCCCTGACGTCCGGCCACTGAAATCCGGCGGGAAAATGTCGGGATCGTTGGCGGCCCAATTGGGTTTTCTAAGGGCCCATAGAAAAGGAAGATTTGATAACTCTAGCCCATGAGATATCTCATGAACTTGTTCTCTGGTTAGTTTACACTCACTCCCAAACCCAACAAACACAACTGAACTAGGTGGTTGTTGATCCAGCCACTCGAAGATCTCAGTCCAGGGCCCATCAGTAACCGTTTCTCTCTCCTTTGGTGGTTCCGGCGGAAGTAAACCCACCGGAATCACCGGCACGTTGTTGAGTCCGGCAAATAAATTTAAGTATTCGGATTCAAATTCCATGCAACTACGCACTGCGATGGCGTGACATGATTCGAGTATTTTGGCAAGTCGGTCAGCATCCGGTTTCCCAGTTCCGTTGTTTCCATAGAGTCCTGGGTGCACGAGAATTGCTTCATGGGTGCGGTATGCTATTGACGACGGGAAGCTGAACCACTCCGGTGGCGACGTCATGCTCTCCGGCGATGGCCTTGTTAGGAAAATTATTGTTGAAAAGGAACTATAATTAAATCTATTATGAAACAATCCAATGATTAATTCGATGGAGTCCACCATTTTTCCATTTTGTTTTCTTTTCTTGGTCGAAAAAAGGTCAAATACATAAAAGTACAGGATACACACTATTCTAGTATTGGCTAGAAAACAACTTTCGTATCATTTTAAAAATTGGAGCCATTAATTTTATAAATTCCTTGTAAATTACTACTCAATCTCAAAAAGTGATATTGCTTAGATATTCATGAGTATTCTGTCGAGCAAAATATGTTATCCAATAAAACCTCATTTTGAATCACTGGAGAGAAACTTTAAAGTTGGAAATAATCCTAGCCCATAATACCACATACCTAACTCTTTTCCGGCCGTCGCCGGCGAGGTACTCAGACGGCCCAAAGAAAGCACAAGCAGCCGCAGGGTAGGCGTAGAAGCAAACAATGGGCACTTGGCATTCTCGAGCCACATCGGCAGCCCAGTGAGAGATAACATCGATGACGATCCAATCCGGTCTTGTCTTGGCCACAAACTGCTTGAAGGGTTCCTCCATCAGATCAAATGCCGCCTTGAGAAACTGCATCTTCTCTGGCGGAATGTCAACGGTGGCCTCGGCGCCCTCCGGCAACAAGCGACGGTGGTCTGCTGCCGGTGTGAGCGGAAGCTCGACCATTGTTATGAGGGGTGCTAGATTTGGAGGGAGTTTCGGGAGTCTCTGAATGTTTTTTGGAGTTGAAACGAAGGAGACTCGAATACCTGCATTAGCCACGCACAATACCTATATTAGTGGTACTCATGTAGTAACCGTATAGAGAGTAAGTGGCCACGGAGCATCTCATCGGCCATCAATCGGGCACTTAAGGCCCCGTTCCTATATTTACTGAGATACGCAGCGAGCAATATTTAAAAATATTGCTATAGGAAAGAATGGAGAAAGTTAGCCATGTGATATCGTTAGAGTGAAGATGTGAGTAAGACAGTCGAGAGAGAGAGAGAGAGAGAGAGAGAGAGAGAGAGAGAGAGAGAGAGAGAGAGGGGACTGGCCTGCTTTAGCCAAGGCAATGGAGAGCTGGAGAAAGGGAATCATGTGACCGAAAGCCAGCCATGGCACCATTACGACATGAATCTCTTCTCTCTCCATAATTCCTTCTCTGGCTTATCGATCCCCCAAGTCAATGGATGTTACTCCAGAAACAGCTTAAATTAATAAATGAATCTGTTTTGCTCCAAGCCCACGTGCAGCACGACAGAGCTCATGCACAGTATTTATCTGGTCTAGTCCAGTATAGTTTTGGGCCTTTGTGCGCTCCTTTTGGATTCACAATGATGATCAGAATCGTTCATTTTTGTAAATATTGTTGATTACGGCATTCACATGTTAATTCAGCTTGATCGAATATCGATAGTACATTTACAAAATTGGACCCAACTGGGCAAAAATAAAAACTAGACAGGAGATGTGTCCCGGGGCCATGTTCGGGGAAGCATTATTGGTGCTCATTTATCACTTTTATTTAAACAAAATATATTAGACTTTGTCATCAATTTCACGAGGTGCCTTAAAAATGTAATTTTTTGGCCTAGAATGATATGAGTGTCGACGCCCGGTGTAGGGAAATCGTATGGATAGCCGCGCTGGGCTGTCTCCGACTACCAGGACACGAAAAATAGGAATCAAGCACCCTAGACATATCCGATACCGTTGATTGTCGCGTAGGCCCCCTCGTTTCTTTTTTTTAGAATTTTTGGATAGCTCAAATCTGTCATTCAATAGCCGGAGACAGTTCGGCACGAGCGTCAGTACGATTTCCCTACACCAGACGTCGGTACCTATAGCACCGCTCTTTTTTGGCTAAGCAAGGTGCCTTAAAGTACTCCATTAATTGAGGCAATACATTTCTAATCCTTTTTTATTGGTTGTCATTGCAAAAAAAAGGTTATAGGAACCGCACATCACCCACTATCCTTGATATATTTTTTATTCCAGAAAGGGGCAAAAAAGGACCAGCACCCACTAAATCGACACCTAACATTCCTAGATGCAACTAGGGCTGGTTGCGATCCGGTTCGGTTTAGATTTCTAGAAATTTGAGAACCGAATTGCTAGTTACAGTTTTTACAAAATAAAATTCGTGTCCGGACCAAAAGTCCTACGGTCCGGTTCCAATCCGATTCGTGACTCACGGATCGGTTACGATTTTGTCCACGAATTTTAGCAAAAATAAAGTTCAAACATATATTCCACAATAAAAAGAAAGAATATTATATTCAGAATTAAGTTTAACACCACTAGAAAGTACTTATTACATAAACTACCAAAGGTTTATTTCAGAAATTAAATTCAAAAGAATCTAAAATACTAGTAGGATTGTATCATTATAATACATTCCATAACATAAAAGAACCGGAAAAGAAACGAACTACTGAAACTCAACCAAGGTTACCCGTAATTTTTACGAAAAAACTACGATTTACTCCTAATATTTAATGTACATCTACACTATATCCCATTATTAAGATAAAATATTAAAATTGGTGGAAAAAAGTGTTAAAATTACTACTCCCTCCGTCTCTTTTTTTGTGTCAAGTATTTCATTTTGGGCTGTCCCTTAATAAGTGTCCATTTTGTAAAGTTAGGGGGGGTAAAAGTTGGTGTATTGTCTATTTTGTCCGTAAAAATAGATTTTATTTTGAAAAGTTAGTGAGTAAAAGTATAATGATGATGGGTAAGTAGGGAAAGTGGAGGAAAAAGTTGATGTGAAATGTGTAATGATAATATCTTTTTAATAAGTTGGAGTTACGAAGCAGGACACTTAAAAATGGACGGAGGGAGTAACAATTTATTATATAAATACACATATATTATTTATATATAAAATAAATATTTCACGGTTCGGTTCGGTTAATCCACGGTTTCGTAATGAAAATCCATGGACCGAACCGCGAGTCACGGTTTTCTAAATTTTCAATCCGTGTCCCGACCATTAATCCACAGACAAAATCCAAAAGGTACGGATCAGTTCGGTCCGGACCGATTTCACGGTTCACCGGATTTTTTGAGCAGCCCTAGATGCAACTACCACTATAAAACACATGGAAAAACTCAACAATATTTGAAGGTTCAATTAAATAAGAACAAAACCCTTTATCTATATGGAAAATTCTAAAATCAGCCCCATTGTGAGTGTGTGTATGTGTATTAATGAGTATAAAAAGTACACAGAAATAAGTATTGTTTTGTCTTTCAGTGTGCTTATCGTTAGTTTAGTGGACTATCAATAGCAAGACCGTATCTATATATTTCGATTAAAGTAAATAATGGTACCTGAAAATATTCTGTCACTGCACAGCTTCGATGTGATCCCAAAAAGCGTAGATTTGTTGCTTTCCGACCTTCGATGCATCGATTTTGTGCCTTCGAACTCTAGGTTTTGCCCCAAATCTTGATCGTCATTTTACTGTTGCTCTCAATATCACTGTGGTTGAAGGATTTGATTTTCCGTAGAAAACAAAAACAAAAAAGGTATGGTTAGAGCGTACGAAGAGAAGAAAAGTGCTTTATTTATTATAAGGGTAATGATGTCTTTTCGCTCTTTGCTGTTAACAGAGTTACGGTTGCAATTTACTTCAAAATCATAGAGAGATGATGTGCTCGTTAGTTAACGTCATAAGGGTTATCTACCAAACGTCCAAACCTCAGGAAGGCATTTCGTACTTTGCCCTTTTTATTAGTCTTGTCCTTTCCGTAAATTCCTAGTGCATGAAAATTGCCTCATAATTTCTGCATGCCATTGATGACGGGAAGTTGAACCATGCACTCCGGTGGCGACCATGCCGTGCTGTCTGGCGATGGGCCTTGTTATAGAAACTAGTTTTTTTTTTTTTATTAAAAAGGACCCATAGATAGTTAATTAGGAAAGAAAAAATAATTCAAAATGTAGCCCACCATATACTCCCATTTTTGCAATTCGATCAATCTAAGATCATGGTCAAGCAAGTCCCAAATTAACCATCTGATCTTAGGGTTAGTACGTGAAAACATTAAGATTTAAGATCATGTTCGTTTTGGGATTAAGAACACTAAAATCCCGTAATCACCAACTACGTACATAGCATGCAGTCATTGATCCATTTATTTCTGTTTCCCAATCCCATTTTTCAAATAGTCAACCAAGTACCAACCCAGCAATATATCCATTTTTCAAATATTGAGATAATTATGCATGTAAGCAATAAATTAGGAGTTTAAGAGAAAACTTATGTGGATCGAGTTACGCGTAAAGCGTTGTCCTAAGAGAATATACATCCCCGCTTACACCGAGTTGTGTGACGTTCTACTCTCAAAATAAAACAATATTCCTGCAAAGGTTTGTGTGCAGTTAAAACTTTTCCCGAATCAAGAACCATCAGTATGCTTAAAATCACTTGTGTAAAAGTACGATCGATACACTGAGGTTTAAATAAAAAGTTTTCTCGGTAGTCTTCTTGAACAAGTAAATGATCAAGAGGGAAAATATATATGAGCCAATTGCACCCTGATATTTTGGTTGGAAGAGAGTAAGTAGAAGTAAAGGCTTTTAGCTTGTGTAGGAGGAAAAGATTCATCTACTGGCTCAGTATGCATATATACATGTGGAGTAATGGCCTAATGGGTAGTGGTGGATCCAGGAATTTGACATAGAGGGAGCACTAATTTTTTTTGTAATCATAATATACGAGTTATAGTTAAGCACATTTACTCTAAAATAATTTTAGCATTCATGATAATTTAACAATTTTAAAGTATATATGTATTTTAATAATTAGCTACTTGCGCAAACTTGCACCTTGACTAAATGCATTAAAACAAAATTATCACATGTTCATCATCTATTTTTCTATTACTAACTCTACTATTACAGTTTTGGAGATAAAAAGTATACAAATGCAATGTAAGGGTAGACTTGAACTCACGAATAATATAAAAAAAAGGTACACACTACTATTTTCTACTGCCTTTTGGGGAAAAAAAAAACCACACAATTTCAGTAGCCTTTTGGAAAAAAGACAAAAAAAACCCTGCATATATACATGTGGAGTAATGGCCTAATGGGTAGTGGCGGATCCAGGAATTTGATATAGCGGGAGCACTAATTTTTTTTGTAATCATAATATACGAGTTACAGTTAAGCACATTTACTCCAAAATAATTTTAGCATTCATGATAATTTAACAATTTTAAAGTATATATGTATTTTAATAATTAGCTACTTAGGCAAATTTGCACACCTTGACTAAATGCATTAAAACAAAATTATCACATGTTCATCATCTATTTTTCTATTACTAACTCTACTAGCTATTACAGTTTTGGAGACAAAAAGTATACAAATGCAATATGGGAATAGACTCGAACTCCCAAATAATATAAAAAAAAGGTACGCACTACTATTTTCTACTACCTTTTGGAAAAAAAAAAGCCACACAATTTCAGTAGCCTTTTGGGAAAAAGACAAAAAAAACCCTACAGGAGAGCATGGGGGTAGTCTCGAACCCACCACCTCTTGTTTAGAAGGAGAACACTTTACCACTGTACCAACAGACAACGACTTACATGCATAATATATATATATATATATATATATATAAAATTGCAAAAAAAAAAAATTAAAGGGCATAGGGGCACGTGACCCCACGTGCCCTATGGTGGGTCCGCCCCTGCTAATGGGTATGCACCGCCCAAAAATTTAAGAAAATGGGCATCCAATGACCAAAATAAAACCTTAGAAAAGATATACACATGTGCAGGGCGCTTTTAATAAGGGTGCTCTTATTTTCGTTAAATACAAACATCGCTGGTAGTCCGATCGTGATTTCAGTAGTCCGGATTTGTTGATGGTGATAAACCAATTATAAATGATTTATTATCATCAGCAGATCCAAACCATTGAAATCACAATTGAATAGCTGACGACAGAAGCCTGCGAATAACAAAAATGAAGGCGTCCTCGTCAGAGGGCCCCTGTACACATGTAATTTTAAATTATCTCCAACAATAATGTTTCCAAGCCCACGTGAAGCACGACAGAGCTCATGCACAGTTGTTTGGGCCATATTTGGTTCGGACCTCGTGTCCCCTGTACACATGTAATTTTGAATTATCTCCAACAATAATGTTTCCAAGCCCACGTGAAGCACGACAGAGCTCATGCACAGTTGTTTGGGCCATATTTGGTTAGGACCTCGTGTCCCTGTAGCGGCCTGAAAGGGCTGCAATTCGCAGCTACACAAAACACGGCCGTTTTGGCATGTTAAGGCAATCATTTGGCAAACAAACCACCCAGTTGAGATCCCCCACATTGTAAACAACGTAGTTTTGGATATGGACAGTTGTGTGTGACTCACTTCAGATCCCATGCAAATAATTCATGTCGTTCAATATTTTTATTGAACTTATTTAGAATCTTTTAGGGTCATAATTAATTTTTGTCTCCAAAACTCTCATAATTTAGTATTTACTCTTAATTTGGGACCATTGTAGAGCAGAAACTTGATTATAAGAGCACTAAAAGAAAAAAAAAATTAAATATAACCCTTTAGAATAAAATAATCAAAAAAATAAGATTTTCGCACTGTTTCAAACGGATTGAAAATTAGAGCACTTACTTTATTAATCATATTTTTTAATATATAAATTGTCTAAAAAAATCAAGTGCTCCAATTTTTAATTTGTTTAAACCAGTGCGAAAATCTTATTTTTTTAATCATTTTATTCTAAAAGGTCATACTTAATTTTGTCTCTAGGACCCTTATAATCAACTTTTTGTTCTATAGGGTTTCAAATAAATAGCAAATACTTAATTATGAGAGTCGTACAAACAAAAATTAATTATAATTATTTACGATGAAATTAAAAAAAAATATTTGCACAGCTTCAACCAAAATGAAATTTGGAGCACTTCAAAGTTATAACTAAACTTTCCAAGAATGTGACATTACTTTGGTGACTTACATGGCGGAGGAATATTGGGTGTTGTGATAACTTAATTCACGGAGAAGCCGTTAAATTTGTTATTCTCGATCTATAAATGACCGATTAAGTTTATGTTTTTAATGATTGCTCTTCTGAACAAGCCATTCAATATCTGTGGTTCAGATCAAGGTGATAGAGGGCACACAATTGTCTAAACTTTTTTCAAAGTTCATTCAATATTCAGAATCTTAAATTCTGAATAAAAATTAAAAGGTTAAATCAATTTTTTGTAATTATCTGATTAAGTTGGTTTTTTTATAATCACCCGAACAATTAGTTTAAACTTATTGACCATCACAGATAATTTGCGTGGAACCCCGAAATGAGTCTACACATTCATTTGTACCCAAAACGATGTTGATAATTTGGGGGATCTCAACTGGGTGGTTTGTTTGCCAAAATGGCCGTGTTTTGTCTAGCTGCAAATTGCAGCCCTTTCAGGGCGTTGCAGGGACTCGAGGTCCATTTGGTTCTCCTGCTTCTTGGAGAAGAAGTGCTGCAACAACGTATTTCTTTGGTCCAATCCGGTATAGTTTTGGGCCTTTGTGCATGCGCCCCTTTTGAACTCACAATAATGATCGAATTCGTTCATGTTGTAGATCTTGTTGAATACGTCATTGACATAAAAATTGAGTTTGATCAAACATCGATACTACATTTACAAAACTTGACCGAATTGGGAAAAAAAAAAACTGGATAGGAGCTGTGTCCCACATGCCAAAATTGACCAGTATTTGGAGGATAATTTCCACGTAATTATTATATATGCTTGTTTCTTTCCAAGCTCTTAAACTTGGAAGAGTGAATAGTGAGCATCTTCATACACTTACCAGGTCAAGTTTTGACTTCTTTTTTACTTCCTCCGAGAGGCGTTAAGAATCAACTGATCCAAGGATGATACGCATACTCGTGATAAATGTCTATTTATGTTAGTCTGCATGTGTGACATACAATTGCATCATCAACTATTGCACTATTGAAAGTACTGTCCTTTCTTCATACTTATGCCTCTTCTTTGATGCTAAACCGTTATAATTCCAGGCAGTTTGGGTTGGTTTTTGTTTTATCAAAATCCATATACTTGGACTTTCTATGCGGCTTGGTTCTGGTTTCGGTAGAGTCGGGAAACAAATTTGAAGTGCTGAAAATGTTGAGAAAAAAAGTCAGAGTCGATACCTTTATAAGAATTTTCCCCTTCTCGTTATTTAGATTTGACTTAATACCGGTGATGTTCATTGAGAAATTCCTGATTAGTTTGTTTTTTCCTCTATCTAATCTCCTTTCTATTTCATTACGAAACTGCTGCTTTCTTTGGTGGTTGTAGAGCAAGGAGGAGTTTTACTCAACAGAGCAAGACATTCTTCTGTAGTCAGTCCAGATAATCAAGCAGCATGGTGCTACACCGGGTAGTACTCTGGAAGAGATATGATCGCTGGATGTATTACAAGGAATGCACAATTAGAGTTTTTGATCTACCAGACAGACCTGCTTAATAAATTTTCGGAAATAAGCTACGCAGTCCTGAATTTGTGTTACTGTTTGGATTTTTTTGAATTTGATGATATCATTGTTGGAGTTGCATATGCTCTCTCAATTATCGTATTCGTTATTGCTTTTATCTAATTGCAACTATCTTTGTTGAGCTTTTTATCACCTTCTCAGTCCTTGTGCTTTGTTTCTATTTCAGAGTCACTTTTCAGTAACTTTTTTACAGATTTGCTTTTGAGACTCAATCTTTCAACATAGACTTGATTTTGAGCGAAAATGGTTCTCAAGCATTTGGAAATATCATTTGGCGTTTTCTTAAAATTGGATTCGTTTCGAAAATTCCGTCAATTGGTTTTCTAAAACAGGAACTTGGCCAAAAACAGCAACCAAAACATAGATGTGCATTTCTATTGTGCATCTTTGTTTTGAATAAGAAGTTGATTTTCACCCACATATATAGCGCATTACTCTCGAGCACTCGTCCACATTATTGAAAATACAGATGATTCTTAACCCTGTTTTACAGCCTCATGTTTCAGGTACTCAGCAAAATCAGCAATATACTGATCATGTAGCTTCCGATCCCTGAAAACCGCGGCAGCTTCTCTTGCTCGGGCTCGTATCCCCTGTCCTTCCTACGACACCATTGCTCATTTCAGCGACTCTGCTATATCTTTCCCTGTAAACGATCCATCTTCTCTTCTCTCCGCTTCAATCCCCAAACCCTTCTCCACAAGCAGCCTTGCATTCAACCCTTGATCAATTATGAATGGCAACAAAACGAGACAATGTCCGAATTGCAATGTCTCTATGACAGACCCCCACCCAGAATGAAACAAGGACCCCCCAATTGATTTATGTCCCAAAATCTCCATTTGTGGGGCCCATCCAATGCACACCTTCCCTCTACCCGACGTCCGGCCACGGAAATCCGGCGGGAAAATGTCGGGATCGTCGGCGGCCCAATTGGGTTTTCTAAGGGCCCATAGAAAAGGAAGATTTGATAACTCTAGCCCATGAGATATCTCATGAACTTGTTCTCTGGTTAGTTTACACTCACTCCCAAACCCAACAAACACAACTGAACTAGGTGGTTGTTGATCCAGCCACTCGAAGATCTCAGTCCAGGGCCCATCAGTAACCGTTTCTCTCTCCTTTGGTGGTTCTGGCGGAAGTAAACCCACCGGAATCACCGGCAGGTTGTTGAGTGCGGCAAGTGAATTTAAGTATTCGCATTCAAATTCTATGCAGCTACGCACTGCGATGGCGTGACATGATTCGAGTATTTTGGCAAGTCGGTCAGCATCCGGTTTCCCAGTTCCGTTGTTTCCATAGAATCCTGGGTGGATGAGAATTGCTTCATGGGTGCGGTATGCTATTGACGACGGGAAGCTGAACCACTCTGGTGGCGACGTCATGCTCTCTGGCGATGGCCTATTATGACACAATCCAATGATTAATTCGATGCAGTCCATTTTCTTTTCTTTTCTTGGCAAAAAAATCAGTGTGCAATTAGTGAGCACAAGTCAAATACATGAAAGTACAGAATACCTACCAATAGGCTACAAAACAACTTGCGTTCCATTTTCAAATTGGAGCCATTAATTTTATAAATTTCGTGTAAGTTACTCAATCTCAAAAAGTGAGATTGCTTAGATATTCATAAGTAATCTGTCGAGCAAAATACATTATCAAATAAACCCTAATTTTGAATCACTGAAGAGAAACTTTAAAGTTAGAAATAATCCTAGCCCATAATACCACATACCTAACTCTTCTCTTGCCGTCGCCGACGAGGTACCTCGGCGGCCCAAAGAAAGCACAAACAGCCGCAGAGTAGACGGAGAATAAAACAAGGGGCACTTGGCATTCTCGAGCCACATCGGCAGCCCAGTGAGAGATAACGTCAGTGACGATCCAATCTGGTCTCGTTTTGGACACAAACTGCTTGAAGGGTTCCTCCATCAGATCAAATGCCGCCTTGAGAAACTGTATCTTCTCTGGCGGAATGTCAACGGTGGCCTCGGTGCCCTCCGGCAACAAGCGACGGTGGTCTGCTGCCGGTGTGAGTGGAAGCTCGACCATTGTTACGAGGGGTGCTAGATTTGGAGGGAGTTTCGGGAGTCTCTGAATGTTTTTTGGAGTTGAAACGAAGGAGACTCGAATACCTGCATTAGCATGCACACACAAAAAGTCTACAGTACACATTCTTTAAAAGGGTGTACTATATGTACTTATTTTGTGATTAATCCATAACGTTTTAGAGTGTTTCGTAACTTTTGTTCTAGAATTCATAACTTTTCAGCAGCACGATTCGTAACATTTTCATTATGATTCATAATATTTTGGTACATCTCATAACCTTTATACGATTCGTAACTTTTTAGCAATACGATTCATAACATTTACTCTATAATTCATAACATTTTGGGAGGTGCATATGATACATACCCAAATAAAAAATGTATATTGTAGTCTTTCCCGTTTTGCACCAAGCCCCCGTGAAGCACGACAGAGCTCATAAATGGTTTATCATCATCAGCAAATTCGGACCATTAAAATCACGATCCAAACGGCTGACAATAGAAGTCCGCAAATAACAAAAATAAAGGCGTCCTCGTAAGGCCCCTGTACACACGTAATTTTAAATTATCTCCAACGATAAATGAATGTGTTTTGCACCAAGCCCACGTGAAGCACGACAGAGCTCATGCACAGCTGTTTGGGCCATATTTGGTTCTCCTGCTTCTTGGAGAAGAAGTGATGCCACATCGTATTTCTTTGGTTCAATCCGGTATAGTTTTGGGCCTTTGTGCATGCGCCCCTTTTGAACTCACAAAAATGATTGAATTCGTTCATTTTGTAAATCTTATTGATTACGTCATTGACATAAAAATTCAGTTTGATCAAACATCAATAGTACATTTACAAAACTTGACTGAATTGGGGAAAAAAAAATTGTATAGGAGCTGTGTCCCACGGCCGTGTCCCGCGAAGCATTATTGGTGCTCAATTATCACTTTTATTTAAACATAATATATTAGAGTTTGTCATCAATTTCACGAGGTGCCTTAAAGTATGTTTTTGGCTAAAAGCAAAGGTGCCTTAAAGTACTCCATTAATCAAGGCAATACGTTTCTAATCCTATTTTATTGTTGTCTTCTCATTTCAAGAAAAAAGGTTATAGAGAAAGAGATTGTTAGTAGGAGTGCTATTTTGTGTTACGAATTGAGAAACGAATCGAACTTTGGAGCACTATTCGTTCACCCACCTGAGTCGTGGGTAAATATTACGCAGTGTTCATTTTAGACAAACATTACTCATTTTTCCGTAAAGTTTACGCCGGATTAATCAAAAACATTCACTTTATGGGTATTTTGGCTAGTCGTTCATCGTCTTTCTTACGGTCCTGTTTTTTTAAAAAAATTGCTGGTGCATGAAAATTGCCGGTGCATGAAAATTGCCTCATAATTTCGGCATGCTTTATTGCTATTACTGTTGTTATGGAAACTAGTTTTATTGAAAAGGAACAATAGATTAACTTGGAAATTGATTTTCGCGCTTCACTTTTGTACGCAGACGCTCCACTTTGCACTAGATGTTACTCATATCTAGTGCAAAGTAAAGCACCTGCGTATATTGTTTTAGCGTCAAAATCAGTGTCCAAAGTTAATTAGGGAAGAAACAATAATTCAAACGGTAGCCCAGCATATAGTCCCATTTTGGCAATTCAATCTGTTATTACATGATATCATGGTCAAGCAACTCCCAAATTAACCATCTGATCTTAGGGTTATTACGTGAAAACATTAAGATCATGTTCGTTTTGGGATTAAAAACACTAAAATCCCGTAATCGCCATCTCCGTGACATGCAGTCATGATCCATTTATTTCTGTTTTCCAACCCCATTTTTCAGATACTCAACCAACCCAGCAATATACCCATCGTGTATCTCTCGGTCGCCTACAACCGGAGCCGCATCTCTCAAACGAGCCCTCATTCCCTCTCCTTCCTTCCCCACCATCGCTTGTCTCAGAGCTGTAGCTATATCACTCCTCTTAAACGACCCGTCTTCGCCCCTCTCGACTTCAATCGCCAGTCCCTTCTCCACCAAAAACCTCGCGTTCAATCCTTGATCGATGATCAGTGGCAAAACAACAAGGCAGTGCCCGAACTGCAACGTCTCAATCGCTGAACCCCATCCAGCGTGAAACAACGAGCCTCCAATGGACGGGTGTGCCAAAATGTCCATTTGCGGCGCCCATCCAATGCAGACCTTCTGTTTGTCGCGCGGAGAGAATCCAGGCGGCAAAGCGTCAAAATCATCCTTGGCCCAAATGGGCTTTCTCAAGGACCATAAGAATGGAAGCTCTGATTCCTCAAGCCCGTAGGCTATCTCGTAAACCTGTTCTCGACTTAGCTTACACTCGCTCCCAAACCCAACAAACACGACGGACTTGGGTTCCTGTTGGTCGAGCCATTTGAAGGTTTCAATCCAGGACTCATCGGTGATTTGTCGTTCTTTCGGTTTTTCAGGTGGGAGAAGTCCTACTGGAATGACTGGCTTTCCTATGAGTTTGGTGAATAAGCTCAGGTACTCGCCTCCCAATTCTCTGCTGGTACGTAGTGCCACGGCTTGACTGGCATTGATTGTTTTTGCGATTCGTTTTGCAGTTGACATCCCCGTAGCATCTTCTCCATATACTCCAATAAGTGTATCTGTTTGTGAAATTGCCCCCAAAAAACGAGAGAAGAAACAAGTAAATTGGAATAGAGTTGAGAGAACACATGGGAGGTTAATTTCTCGTTCTGTTGAGATTCTTATTTTTTAAATATCTACTTTTTATTTTACGAGATAGATTATTTTTTCACAATACATTACGTTTATTTTAGTTAGTAAACACGCCATAAATTAGGCCACACAAGCATGTTGTATACGTTATGTAATACCCGCCCCGGATATTTCGGTATTTCAATTATTTTTAATTGAACTATGTGTTTTAAGAGTTTAAATCGTAAACAATAGAACTTGGAAGGGTACTGTGTGTGATTTGTGATTGGAGTATAAGTTAGAACGTGGTTCCGCTTTCATGTGATAAATTCCCTCGTGCCCTTATATAGCAAAATATCCTGGGGATATTTATCGTTCTCCATTCCTATCTTATTTCTACGTAGAGAGAGAGAGAGAGAGAGAGAGAGAGAGACGAACGACGCCAGGAGAAGAGGGAGGGGAAAAGAGGAGAAAATTCTGGGCTGCTCTTCATAGAATTATTCGGGGTACCTAGAGAGTTTCTAAATTCTTGTAATAATTACTGGATGTTTATGTGTTTATTATATCGTGTTAAATTTTTAGAAGTTTTTGAGAAGTGTGGAAAAAGATAAAAATCATAAACCTAACTGTGGTCAGGATCCTATTTTTTAGCAGACAGCTTACAGAGCTGCGTCTTTTATCAATTTTTTTTATAGTTAAGCAATCCTCTTGAATATGAGTCCTTATGAGTTTTAAAGATTGATAAGTTGGAGATATTTTGACATTGAAATTACTAAAAAGTATTAAGCATTCAATTTTTAATGAATTTTCGAACACAAATTGTTCTCCTGAAAATTGTGCTTCGCTGTACAGAATTTCTGAGTTTGGGGGTGATTTTGACTAGGTTTCTTTATTGTAAAAAATCTGAGAAAAACCAGGGATAAATTTTGAGATATTGTTATGATCTCTATCGAATTTCAGGTCATTTTGTTGAATGGTCTAAGTTTGACGGATTTTTCAAGTTAATGTGTTCCTGCTGAGTTTTGTATTTGCTGTATTGACATATTTTGAAAAAATGGTCATATCTTTTAGCTCGGATATCATATTAGCGTATGGATTGTTGATTTTTGAAATTAGACTCGTATACCTTTCGAAATATGTAGGGATCGTGACTTGTTTTGTATTAGGTTAAATCAGTTTTTAATTTGAAATTGATAGACGTGCAGAATCTGTAATTTTGGGCAGTTGTGTGTGTAACTTCGAACAAGCATAATTTTATCGTCCGAACTCCATTTTTAACAAATTTTATATCAAAATTTATGTACCGGAGGTGTACTTTCTAATGGTGGTGGTTTTATGATCTGATTTTAACCCTATAAGAAGTTATAGGCAGAATACGATAGGCTGGTTGTAGATTTCAAACAAAATGTAGGGGTTATGTCGTGTTTGAGTGTTAGACTTGGTTAGGTACACTTCTAAACCTTTGAGATGGACATGCTAGTATGAGTTAAGCATCTTTAATCTACTGTTGGTGTTATAAATTGTTATTAGGAGTTAGTTTAGACGTTTAAGCATTTAATAAACTGTTATGGTTAACTTGTGGTTAAGTGTCAAGCCAATCAATTAGGAAGGGCCGAAACCGTAAGTTTGGCGTACCTCGGTCGATACAAAGGGGAGTGTGTTTGATATGGTTCTCTTCAATATAATATTGTTATGGTGGTAAGTATTTATCTTGCTAATCATAGTTAGCTTTTAATATGGTTATCTTTTATGAAATATTATTGTGGTGGTGAGTGTATATCTTGCTAATCGTAGTTAGCTTTTGATATGATTATCTTTTATGAGATATTGTTGTGATGGTGAGTATATATCTTACTATTTGTAGTTAGCTTGCGATATAATTATTTTTATGGAATGTTGTTATAGTGGTGGGTGTATATCATGCTAACAGATGATTTAGCTATTGATATGCATGCATGATGATATGTATGCTTGGAGGTTGTATATCATGCTAACCGAGATTTAGTTATTGATATACATGTTGTGATGTGTTGATTGTACCTGCTTAAGGATTATGGAGTGAGTCACACCATGTCGTGGGCCGTGCCGTCTAATTAACAGTGAATGGGAATATGGTGTGTGGGACACAATACCTTGGGTATATGGGATGTGGCAGACGTGTCACTGCATGTGATGTGATTACATTCATATTGTTGTGCATTGATTATTATTGTTCAGTTGGGTGGATATGTTAGTTATAACTGTTGTATACATTCGAGTATTTCAGTTATGTTGGTGATGTGTATTCTAGTTGATATTCCTTCGGATATTGTGATATTATGTTGAGTATTTCTATATCTCACACACTCTGACTTTCTTTTTTGGTCTGCCAGGTAGCAGGTTGCTTAGAGTGGATCCACTATCGGTCGTCATGTTGAGGTGTTTTGCTAGCGTCAGGTGGGGTTTTGGTTATGATGTTGTGGAGTGTCTTAACTGGTGCAGAACTTAATTTGTAAGGAGTTGTAGTTAAGAATAATTAAAATTTTTAAATTGTATAGATTGTAATTAAGTTTGGTCGATGGCTGGCGTTCTGGTTGAGATTAGCCTTGGATGTTGTGGATGGTCGAGTTTGTTGTAGGTGGTTGATGAAGAAATTGGTTTATTCAAATTGTAAGTAAGTCGTCGGTGGATGTGTTGAAGTATAAAATTTTTAAAGTACTATAATGCAGATATTGTTGCTTAGTTATAATCGATGTTGTAGTTGGTTGGTCAATATGTTGACTCATTTTTATGTTAAGGTGATAAGTCTTCCGCTGGATATTTATTCTGACAAGTTGTAAGGTGTGATTTGGTCTTCTGTGTGGAATGTCACGTGGCTGCATCGACTTGGACCCACTTTGAGTGCCGTTTGCGGGGCGAGACGTGACACGTTAAGTACGAAATACTATGTTTATGGCGCTACGCCGCACATAAATGCTCCATTAATACTAATAATCTTTTAAAAAATACTGTACATCGAAATTTGGGTAGTTCGGTGGTTCACAACAGTGGGTTAACCTAAATTTATTGTTTATTAACTGTTAATGATCTTTTGTTAACCTTTAACTAGTCAAAAATATTGAAAAGTTCGGATAAGATTATGTACAGGACACTAATTAAAGACATCATTTTGAAACTTTTTATTCGTATTGGAAGCTTTTTTCTTACTTTAGTGAGGATTTTTGAGTTTTTAAATTTATTTTGTTGAGACAAACGATTAATCTCAAAAAATTTGACACAAATATACACGTATCCATAAAAATTAAAAAAAAACCACAAACAATACGCTATGAGCAATGGTTTAGCGACCACATCTACGTACCACTTTTTTTTGTACAACGTGATGTGTCACTATTACATTGGTAGAATATATCCCACTACATTACACATCACACGACAAATAGTGCAAATTCTTCCGTGGGTTCATCATATGATACTCAAAAGGTGGTATCCAAATGCGATCTCTATTCGTTTTAGGGTTTTGAATTTTAATTTTAATTATTATTCTATTCCTCTTTAATTATTACTCTTATTTTTTTCTTTATTTCTCTCTACACTCATTACCTACAAACTTCAGAAAATAATTGACTTAATGAAATTTAAAAATATACAATATGAATTTTGCTTGAAAGATCTCGATGAGATCTTTTATACGATAAGAAAAATTAAAAAATATTTTTTATTTACATTATTTTTTAATTTAAAAATATAAAATAAATATTTATTTTTTAAGAAAGTGTTCTGGAATGAGCCTTATTTGCCATCCATAATGTAAATTAGACAGAGAGTCAACGAGAATATTTAAATACGAAAGGCCAGAGGAATTATGATGCATTGTGATTTCGACATTCTAAAAATTAATCGAGGGCTCCAAAATTGAACTATATTAATATACAAAATGACGTCGTTTTGGAGCCCCTCCATAATTTTTGGAGTGCTAAAATCAATTTCTATTATGATTCCCAGAATTAATTTCATTTATGAATGCACCGACTGTACCGATTGCTTCAAATCTGCGGTAAGCTACCGACGAAGGAAAAGTCACCCACTCCGGCGGTGACGTCAGGCTCTCCAGCGACGACCGGACCCTCTTCTGTCCGTCCCCGGTTAAATACTCGGGCGGCCCGAAAAACAACCCAGTCATGGCGGAGAACGGCGAGAAGCCCAAAACGGGGACGCCGCAGTCTCTCCCCACGTCGGTCGCCCAGGGAACGATGAAGTCGACGATAAGCCAGTCAGGCGAATGCTCCACAACAAACTTCTCCAACGGCTCCTGAAGGAGGTCGAAGGCTTTGGTTAAGTGCTGGATTTGGTGCATGGGAATGTCGACGGTGGCCTCGGCGCCTTCCGGCAGTGGGTCTGAATCGAGAACGGGCAGCGGAAGCGAGACGAAGCTGATCGGGGGAGAGAGGTTTTGAGGAGGTTTGGGGAGTCTCTGTATGTTTCTTGGCGTTGAGATGTAGGAAACATGAAGGCCGGATTCGGCCAAGGCGATGGCGAGTTGGTAGAATGGCATCATGTGGCCGAATGCCGGATGAGGGAGGAGAACCACATGGATTTTGCTAGCCATATTTGTTTTTGAGTTTTGCAGTTTAGCAGTAGTGTAGTGGGGTTTGGTTTGAGAAGAGAGTGAGGGGTATGGAGTCCTCCATAAATAGACGCAGGAGTTTTAAATGGTTAGAGTAAAATGGCCATTTCAGCTGGAGTATTTTACTAAGGAGGACGTACAGAAAAAACAAGTTGCGGCAGGGGAGGTAAAAAGGGAGGTAAAATAGCTTTGAAAAATTGGTTAGGTATTAAGATTTCGTTTATGCAAATAATTTTTCTATAAATATGGATCTTATTTGATAGATCTCATTTAGATCTTTTAAACGGTGTAAAAAAAATTAAAAAATTATTTTTTATTTTCATTATATTTAAACTTAAAATTACCTCCTTTTTGAAAAAAAATGTTTAAAAAAAAAGTGAAACGACACCTAATACCAAACAACTGTTCATTTGGAATCCCATTTGTTTGATTATTTAATTTTGTCCCTCTCCCTCTCCCTCTCCCTTTTCCCACTCTCTCATATTATAATAATATGACAAAAAAGAAACTATTGAAAAAATATGTATTTTAATAGAGAGTATGTTAAGTAGATAGTTTTTTTTTTTTCCCTCAGCAAATGAAGTAGATAGTGTTAATGTAGTGTTTAAAGAAATATGAATAAATAAAATAAAATATATATATTTTTCACAAATTTTTTGAACTAATTACTGATAAACTTGCTCTTAAATCTTGAGAAGATACCCACTCGGTTCTTTTTGTTGGGCAAGCAAAAGAAATTATTTTATGATGAAAACAGTGACTGACACCATCTGGTGTTTTACTTTTAAGAGAAAAAACTTTTTCACGGAGCTTTCTATGAAAAAGTGTTTATGGAATCAATCACGATCATTCAAAAGTATTTTATAATTCGGATTGTTCAATGTCGAAACGGAAGGCTAAAGGGGTTCAGTTCCACATGCAAATGTGACTTATTCGCGAGGAGTAGCCGTGAATAAGCTAGCCAATTTCTTAGAGAATGAGATATTTTCGGATGATGCGGAAACCCAACCAGAGATTGTGAGCCCTGATCCCAGTTAGCTATAGCATTTTTAAATTCGTCTTATAGTGCGTCGCATAAGAACTATTCGACAGTTGCGATGATGCGGAAATCCAAGGTGTTATAGTGCACCTCGTATAGTGCGTCGTATAGATTGCCACACAATTTTTGATCTCATCAATTAACGATTCAGATTAAAAATAAATTCTTTCAGGGATTAGAACACTTTTGGACGGTTGCGATGCCACCCAACACAGTGCACTACAGCACCACCGGATCCTATGGGCCCCACCATGCATTCATGGTGGTAATCTGAACTGCATGCATTCATGGTGGCCGGTCATCCATCCTCCCAGTCGATGACTGTAGTGTTTTCATTGCTTTAATTTACGAGGCAATGAGTTTGGTTGGGGTTTTGGACTTGGAAAGTCCACGTAGGGGGAACCAAGGGAGAGAGGATGGGAGGGTTTTGAGGATCTAGGGTTTGGGTCTAAGTAGATGACGTAGTATATTGACTTGGAATTTAGGAGGATTAGATAGTTTTATCTATAAATATAACCACACAATATATAACGTACACATATATAAACAATTAGGTACATTATGTAGGCACATGCATATACCTATTTATGCGAACACAATTTCATAAAATTAAAATTAAAATAAATTTATCACTTGTAACATTGATTATAAAAATATTTGTCGAAAATCCGGATTATTACAAATACGCACCCCACGTGATGTGTTGATGTTGCTTTACTCATACATTTCTGTTTGGTCTTGTGTAAGGCAGGCCCAAATAGCTGAGCTACTAGCGCTACCAACTTGGCCTCGTATCTTGCTTGGGAAAGTATTTCTTGAAACGGTGATATCGTGCGTGATGCGTTGCTGTTGCTTTACTTGTTCATTTTCGTTTGGTTGTGTTTATATAAGGCGGGCCGAAAGGTGAGCTACCCAGACGGCCACTATAATTAAGCACTGCAAGCTTTGCCCAGTATTCCGCTAGACTGCTAGAGAAAGTATTCTATGAGATGACAATATACCATATGATGCGCGGAAGTTGTGTTACTAATCAATTCCTGTTTGGCTGTAACGTGTACTCCTATTTGAGGCGGGCCTGCCCAAAGCAAGCCAAGGTAGATGGCCATTAAACATTGTCAGCTGGGCCTCGTACGTATTCCCCATGAACGATCACTGTCACCGCATGAATGCCCCGGCCATGTGGTCCCTTGACGTTGAGCCAAGAGTCATCAAAGGCAACTAGCACGGAAGCTTGGGGACTCCTGTGAGCAATCACACCAACGTAAAATTTGCCTATTTCATCGTTTGTTTCGATAATTAATGTTTGAATTTTAATAAAACTATTTCTTAAAAAAGTCTTCTTAAAATTCAAATCATCTACACGTTGTTGTGATTTGCTCACAGTAGCTCCCTCTCTACTACCACAACCACCAATAGAAACATCTTTTTATTACATGAACAAGGTTACTCAAAGTCCTAAAAACGATGTGATTGTAGTGTCATGAGATTACCACAATGAACACAGAGAGAGAGAGAGACGTACTCAAAGAGAGGAGAGAGAGAGATGTACTCATGTGGTGTTCCAACTAACCTTCTTTTTTAAAAAGTTCTTTTTCTTCAATTTTCAAACTCAAATAAAATGAAAATGAAAAATAATTTTTTGATTTTTTTTGCACCGTATAAAAGATTTCAATGAAATCTATCAAACAAGATTCATATTGATAAGAAAATTATTTACATAAACATATAATTTTTGAGCTTGATATTACCTTCCTTTTTTCAAAACCTTTTTTTTTTTTTGAAGTCGGAAAAAGAAAGAGGATAACACCACAAAGGAAAAAATACTGTGCACAACGGATGCTTGTCACATCGATAGCACTACCCATTATTCCATGTAGTGATGATCCGTTATTTCTATTTCTCTATCCTACTTTTCAAAAACTCAGCCAACCCAGAAACATCTTTTTATTTCTATTTAAGAGCAAGTTTATCAGTTCTTATATAAAAATACTATTCCCTCCGTTCCAAATTGAAGATCCGGTTCGGTCTCCAATGAAAAATTTAAATTGTTAATATCTTTCAATCTATAATGATTTTTATGTGCAATATGGATCTTATATGATAGATCTTAATTAGTTCTATTATACAATATTTTTAAAATATTTAAAAACATTGTAAATTGAAAGATATTAACTATTTAATTTTTGCATTGGAGACCGAACTGGACTATCAATATGGAACGGAGGGAGTAGTAAACAATGTACTTTTTTCATTTTATCTACTCATATTTCTCTCAATACTACACTAATACTATCTATTTAATCTATTCTTTATTAAAATATTATTACTTTTATTTTCTTTTTATTTTCTGGAGAGAGAGAGTGGGGGGGAGGGAGAGAGAACAATTAATAAAATGCTACATACATGGTGAATAGTGCTTAGGTATATTTACCTAAGCATTGTTCATAAATGGGTTTTAGCTAAGCCTTTACCTAATCTAGTGTAGTGCTCATTTGGAGGTTTTGCTAAGGTAAAATAGCTTTACCTCAACTGATAAAGTTGCTCTAAATTGCCCCATTGCGCATGTTTTCAACAAAAGACGATGCACCCAAATGAAATCCATAGGCAAACTTCATCGTCTCCTATTGGAAACAGTGCAATGGAGCAACTTAAACAGGTTAGAGATGCCATGTCAGCAATTTTTCGGACGAAATATAACTGCGGGGGTCTAAATTTGGGGATTTTGTTAGTACATGTGTTTAATTGAAATAAACTTAAGTTCAGGTGTCTCTGTGACATTTGGTGTAAAATTCAGGTGTCATTTTGAAATTTTTCCTATTTTCTTATTATGTAGAGCGCAGATTGATGTGCTTAAATTTGTACTTGATGAATTTTCTGAGCCCAACCCACCATCCAAATGATTTCAGCCGATAATACCTCGAATCGCAAGGCTTCAGATCCGTAAGTATTTTCTTATTATGCAAAGTACTGGCAGATATACTTAAATTTGTACTTAATATATTGTTAAATTCGGACCACTGACTGATGTGTTTAAATTTACTAATAGTGTCTCATGCTCCTCCACCACCATAAATTGGTAAAAGACAAAAGACTAAATGTATAGACTCCGTGTCAATTTGTGATGGTGAAGGATCCGCTTCCACAAGTCAAAATTCTTGAGATCTGGACTACATCAAAACAACTAGGAATACCGTTTCAAAAAGTCCGTGAAAAATTAGACCGAAGAAACCCTAGTCCACTTCCATGCACAAGGTCAAGGAGTAGTTGCGGACTTTTTAAAAGCCCAAACAATTAGGTTTCTTTGGAAAAAGGACAAGATCCAATCTCCCGGGCTTGACGGTGTCTGGATCAAAAAGTATAATGGCCATTCTGGGTGGTGGTATTTATGGCTTCATGTCACGTCTTTGCTTACTTTAAAAAGCCCTAATCTTGGGATCGATGTGACTTTAAGGTTGGACAAAGGCGCCCCATTTGTTGATCTGCATTCGAAAGAAAGTGTGTAGCAAAACTTAGTAAGTGCTTGTGCAACAGCACCACACCATGTAGTGTTTCTGAATCTTTTTTTCATCACAAAGTGTATGGCTACTAACGTGCGATGAAAAATTGACTTGCAACACCAACGTGGTGGTGCTCCGAGAGCACCGAATAATCACTTTGTATGGTGCTTTGCTAACCACAAAGCCTTGTGTAAAATACAACACACAACCAATCTCTAGCCGTCTATTGTTGTAATAAATGGTCAAGATTCGCTCAAACTCTTCCCCATAAAAATTAATCTTTTCCTTTGAAGAGTTTTTATAAAATCTAGACCGTCCAAATACATCTGGACGGTCAGAATTACATACACAACCAACACAACGGTTGTGCAAGTAGCATTTTTGCAACCAATAAGACTTTTATCAATTACTACTATTATTAACCCTTTTTTTATTATTTTATACAAGGCAAATCTTATCCACGCATTTGTTAATTAAATAAAAAGGTGTTAAGCATAGTGTCTAAAGACAACCTACTTACCTCATAGGATAGGATAAAATTTCTTGGAGATGAAACAACAAAGATTATTGTCCGCATTTCTAGGTAGTTGATACTTTTATCCGTCAAGCTAGCTTGCTAGAATTAGGTGCTAATGGTAAGTGCTGGGCCTGGTATATATGCGCTGAAAACTACAAAACGGATGCTACGGGAATTACATGCTTCAATGCTGGAATTTAGAGTATAAGTGCTAAAAATTATGTTAGTTGATCCTTTTTTGGAAAATAAGAGAAATGAAAAATATTTTATCGTTCGTTTCGACAATTAATGGTCTGAATTTTAATAAAACTTTTCTATGAAAAAATCCTTTCTAAAATTCAAACCATTTGCACAGCAATCACCTCCCAACTACCACAACCACCAACTGAAATATCTTTTTATTACATGAACAAGGTTACCCCAAGTCCTAAAAACGATGTGATTGTAGTGTCATGAGATCACCACAATGAACAGATTCATGCATGTAGTGATGATCCGTTATTTCTGTTTCTCAATCCTGCTTTTAAAAACTCAACCAACCCAGCAATATATCCTTCATGTATCTCTCGATCACCAATGACCGCAGCGACATCTCTCGAACGAGCCCTCATTCCCTCTCCTTCCTTCCCCACCATGGCTCCTCTCAGAGCCCTAGCTATATCACTCCTCTCGAACGACCCGTCATGATCTCCTCTCTCTACTTCAAACGCCAACCCCTTCTCCACCAAAAATCTCGCATTCAACCCTTGATCAACCATGAAAGGCAAAACAACTAGGCAATGCCCAAACTGCAACGCCTCGATTGTCGAACCCCACCCCGCATGAAACAACGAGCCTCCAATCGATGGGTGTGCCAGAATCTCCCTTTGCGGCGCCCACCCAAAGCACACCTTCTGTCGTTTGTGATCAAAAGTCCGCTCGGAGAATCCCGGAGGCAATACATCAACATCATCCTTAGCCCAGAGGGGTTTTCTTAGTGCCCATAAGAATGGAAGCTCCGATTCCTCAAGCCCATAAGCTATCTCGTAAACCTGTTCTCGACTTAGTCGACACTCGCTCCCAAACCCAACAAACACGACGGACCTGGGTTCCTGTAGGTCGAGCCATTTGAAGGTCCCAACCCAGGACTCGCCAGTGATTTGTCGTTCTTTCGGTTGTTCAGGTGGAAGCAATCCTGCTGGAATCACCGGTTTTCCAACGAGCTTGGCGTATAAGCTCAGGTACTCGCCTCCTAGCTCTCTGCTGTGACGTATTGCCATGGCTTGACTTGCATTGATTGTTTTGGCCAATCGTTTTGCCGGTGAAATCCCTGAAGCATCGTCTCCGTACAATTCATTTAGTTTACCTGTTTGTGACATTTACACCCACCAAAAACAGACACAAGTAACTGGATTGATGTAGAAGGAAATTATGCCACTTTGCTCTTGTTTTTCCTCTTTGGGCTGGTGCTTTTAAGCCATCCGTTCGGCAATTCAATGGTCTAGATTTCATATCGGTAATGAATGGCTCGGATTGCCGAACAAACATAGATGAAATCTAGACCATAGGATTGCTAAACGTATGGTTCGGATGGTGTACAGCACTACACCCGCTACACAACAGCATCACCGTTTCCAAGTTCCGACAAGGGATTTTTGGACTTTTTTCATTTTGTCCTTATTTATAAAAAATTCGCATTTGTTTGTTTTGCATCAAATTTTTTACCCCTATTGAATCGTCTCAACGAGAGAAACCCGAAAAGTAAAAACAAGAAAAATGAATGGCAAAAAAAAGTAAAAAATTTACCCACATAGTTTTGAAAATATCCAAAATAAAGCCTTAAAAGCCAAGACGAATCGATAGGGATAAAAAAATTTGTCAAAAAACGAACAAATGCAAAAAAAAAATTTAAATAAGCATAAAAAAAAAAAAACCAAAAGTCCTTTAAAGGAACTTAGCCGAAGTACTATCACCACAACCGGGGGAAAATTCCATTAGAGTACTGATTACACAATAATATGCACGGAGTACATATTGATTTATCAAACCAATCTGCATAGTTTAGTTTAGGACTGTTCACGGTTCGGTTCGGTTCGGTTCGGATTTATAGGAATTCGAGAACCGAACCGCTAGTCACGGTTTTTTGAAAATAAAATTTGTGTCTAGGCCAAAAGTCTTACGGTTCGTTTCCAATCCAATCCGTGACTCGATGATCAGTTACAGTTTTGTCCACAGATTTTGTTACGTAAAAATTAAACACTAGCATATAATCATATATCTGGCAAACTAAAGCATTACAGTACAATGCTGCATTGCAGTTTTAGAACAGAGCATATACCAAATGAAAGCAAACATCAAATGAAAAAATACATACAGTTCAAGTCTTCCAGACGTTCATTAAAACCAAATAATAATAATAAATTTATGTAGATCTAGAAAATAGTATTGCTGATACAGGGATACTGAGTAACTACGATCTACCCCCTAAATTTTATGTAGACTTACATTATATCCCATTATTAAGTAAAATACTGAAATTGGTATACAAAATTTTATTAATTTATTTATGTATAGACATATATATTAATATATATATATATACACACACACACACACACACATAGTTTTATTTATTTATTTATAATAAATTCTCACGGTCCGGTTCGGTTAATCTACGATTTTGTAGTAAAAATCCGGGGACCAAACCGCGAGTCACGATTTTTTAATTTTTCAATCCGTGTCCGAACCATTAATCAACGGACAAAATTCAAAAGGTACAGATCGATTCGGTCTGAACTAGTTTCACGGTTCACCGAATTTTTTGCACAACCCTAATTTAGTTAGATTAGTAAACGTTAAAGAGATCCATCCATCCTAATTATGATAATAAAAATCTTTACTTCGTAGATAGGTGGTGGATTAACCCTGTATATATCAAAGAAAAGACAAGGTAATCTTTGATTTTTGAAAGACTATTGGACGATGGTCTTCTATTTATTTTTAGCCCTTTTCGTGTCCACCTTGATATATAATTGCCTAATTGGGACCGATAATTTTTTGCAATGTGTTAAAAATATCAGACACGCCAACAATCATGTTGATATGAAAATGCACCATATAATCAATAACTCTAGGAACACACTATAAAACACAATTGTGTCTGAAACTAGTTGATGTACATAAGCCGTGTGCATCAAAAGAGCTACAAACAAAGTTGTATCTGAACTTGTATTTCAAAGTTGTGTTTGTAAAGAGAAAAATTTCTTTGCAGTCGTTTTCGTGAAAAACAATTTATGGAGCCCAGATCGTATGCGTCTAAAGTGAATTTGATGGTCCAGGTTTTACTAAAAAATTTCCGTAAAAAAGTTTAACTTAACTTTTCTCCAAAAAAAATTTATTAAAATTCAGATCGTTGATTGTCGAAACGGATGGCTATGATTTGTCGCCTCCGGAAATGACTTGTGAATAAGTCTTATCTCGTTTGTAAATGGTAAAATTGCTCAATGCACTGACTGTACCTGGTGGTGCTTCGAAACTGCGGTAAGCTACCGACGAAGGAAAAGTGACCCACTCCGGCGGCTTTGTCAGGCTCTCCAGCGACGACCGGACTCTCTTCTGGCCATCGCCGGTTAAGTACTCTGGCGGCCCCCAAAACAAGCAAGTCGCGGCGGAGAAAGGTGAGAACCCCAAAACCGGGACACCGCAGTCTTTTCCCACGTCAGTTGCCCAGGGAGTGAACAAGTCGATAATAAGCCAATCAGGTGAATGCTCCACAACAAACTTCTCCAACGGTTTCTGAAGGAGGTCGAACGCTTTGATTAAGTATGGGACTTGCTCGTCAGAGATCAGGTCGACGGTGGCCTCGGCGCCTTCGGGTAACGGGCTCGAGTCCGAAATTGGCAGAGGAAGCGAGACGAAACTTATCTTGGGTGACAGGTTTTGAGGGGGTTTTGGGAGTCTCTGTGTGTTTTTAGGGGTTGAGATGTAGGAGACATGCACACCGGCTTCGGCTAAGGCAATGGCGAGTTGATGAAATGGCATCATGTGTCCGAATGCTGGTAAAGGGAGGAGCACCACATGGATAGTTTCTCTCTCCATAGTACTACTGTTTAGAATTTCGCAGTTTACACTAGTTTAGTCTAGTCCAGTGCAGTTTGGTTTGAAAAGAGTGAGTGTGCGTGGTCATAAATAGTGTAGAGGGTTTTTAGATACTATTGTGAATATGAGGAAAAAAAATTTGCGAAGCTTTTTGTGAATAGTATTTTGCACGGTATAGATTCTAATAATAATTTTCTGGGAAATAGTTAAAATTAAACTGTTTATAGTCAAAACAGACGATCGAAATTACTCGGCTCCATGAACAACACGATTCTGTGAATATAATCTTGATTATTGGTGGCGACACCACCATTATACCAATGGTGTCAAGAGAACCCACTGGCCTGCAAATTGTCCACCATTATTAGCAGTGGGTAAGGTGAACCGGCTGGCCTGCAAATTGTCATATTCTACCGCGCGCGTGTAACTTTAACTCCTTTTGAACATTTCTACTGACATGTCAACCCGGAAAATTTATCAAAAATTTTAAATGCAAAGAAAATGTACCCGTAAATTACTCTGAAATGACAAAACATTGATACAGATGTACTTCAAAGTGAATCTGTACCATTGATCTGCTCTTTTCTTTGAACCCATAGACATTCCAAAAATTCTAGAGGCTGTGATGCCTCCACCCCAATATGTTTGGACTTTGGATACGTGATACTGATACAAAAGCATACCCCACCTAAAAAAAATACCCAGTCTCCCACCTTTCTCTTTATCCCTTTTCATTTTGTTTTTCTACGCAAAATTGATTTCACACCCTCTTTTTTACAATTTATACTCTCTTTTTTTGTTTCTATTTACTTAAATTTACTATCTTGCCTTTTAATTAATACATTTTTCACACATTCTAAGAAAATATTGTAAATTATGTAGTATATATGTTGAATGGCAGACACAAAATTTGTGACTAGCAGGGGTCCAATTGCATGTCTTTCTATATTGATAACAAAAAATATATATATAATTCATGTAACTACTTGTGAGTTTCAATAAAGAGACAAGATTGTGTATATACGTGTAAACGTTATTTATGTTTATACATGCGACCCAAAAATGAGTGATATCTTGAAATTTTAGCAAAAATTTCTACATGTCGGTAGTTTTGGAAAAAAATTCACCTAAGGGATTTGTATGGGCTAATTGCATAGATTTCTTTTAAATTAACCTCAAAACTAGTATAATATATATACCAGCATATTAATTAGACTTCTATTTATGGTCCGAGAAGTGTCATTTTACTTGTCAATTTTTATAGGGAAAAATATGGTGAATATTACAAATGTGATGCTACGGAATTATCGATTGACACCATTAATTCCAATTCCTGGACGTGGGCCAATTGTCCACCCCACCACAAGTGGAGTGATTTGAGAGCTGTGATATGAGATGTGCGGAGAGATGAAAGTGTGTGAGGTACGTTGTGTATGAATATATGAAAGTTGCATGTGTATAATTTGAAAGTTGAATGAAAATAGAGAGTTGTTTGAGTTGAGTGAAGTTTCTGATCTCTTATTCCCATCAGAGATACTTGGGCATATCGATACTACTGCACTTTAAGAGCCCCGGCCCTTTGGTCTGGATTGAGGATTTTGGTAAGGTAAGAAAAGTGTTTGACGATTTTCTAGTCCTAAATTAATGAGTTGTCCCAAGCGTAGGGCGGAGACTAACGTAGCACAATATCTTGTAAGACCGGAGTCGACTCCATAGAGATGGTGATGTATGCTGACTTAAAAACTCAGGTTGTTAGAATTGCCGCTTCAAACTTTAGTTAATTTTATGGCCGGCTTTGTTTTGGCACGAAATAAAATCTAGTTTTGCACTTTAGCTCCAAATATTATCCATGTACTATCAGCGTCCTGATACGCAATAAACAATTATCAAACCTAAGTAGCGCGTTAAATAGACATAACAAGCCTAAGTTAGGGAGCATAAATAGGCGTATTTACTCACTTATCAAAAAGGGAGGGTTAGAGGTTGCCAAATCACTCATTTCAATTGAGTATTTGGGTGAGAAACAGAGAGAAAAAATTATATACAAAAATAATTTTTTTGATTGGCTCTTTCCATTTCTCACCAAAAAATGATTAGATTTGGTGAGAGAAAGGCTCCCATTTTTTATCACACTTTTTTCTCAACATCCAAATCAGCTATAACGGAAAGGCATAATACTATTTATTTGAGCAACAGGTAACCCAAAAGTTGGGGAAAAAAAAAAACAAATCCAAACGCATCTCTTTGTTTCCCTTTCAGAGCAAACCCTAGCATCTCCAACGGGAGATCGATGTCAAAGTTAAGGTAGACAATCAAACGGCTAGTTTGGGCATTAAGTCGCCATCCAACTATGATGTCTTCTATCATGCCACAAAGTGACATGGCTTTAAAGGGAGATGACGTGACTTTAAAGAAAAATCTCAACATGCCAACTTTGACATCAGCCAATTTTCAAAAATTGACCATAAACTTTCAAAATAATTTGACATAAGAGTTGGAAAGGACGAGCTTAATGTCAAATTGCCACATAAGCCTTCAAAATAATTTAACATCTCCACTTTTGACCTTTCTTGTTGGAGATGAAACAACAAAGATTATGGTCCGCATACCTAGCTAGTTCATACTTTTATCGGTGAAGCTAGCTAGCTTGTTGGAGTTAGGTGCTAATAATAATTGCTGGGCCTGGTATATATGTGCTGAAAACTACAAAACATATCGATGCTGCAGGAATTACATGCAGTGCTGAAAATTATGTTAATTTATCCTATTTTTGGAAAATATTTTATCGTTCATTTCAATAATTAATGGTCTAAAATTTAATAAAACTCTTCTATGAAAAAGTCATTTCTAAAATTCCAACCATTTGCATACTGTTGCAATTTACTCACAGCAGCCTCCTCCCACCTACCACAACCACCAACCGAAATATCTTTTTATTACATGAAGAAAGGTTACCCCAAATTCTAAAAACGATGTGATTGTAGTGTCATGAGATCGCCACAATGAACACACACATATATATATACACACTCAGAGAGAGGATAACACTGCGGACGAAAAAATACTGTGCACAAGGGATGCTTGTCACATCGATAGCACTGCCCATTATTACATACAGTATATACCAGTCATAGAACTTGTCTCCATTTTAGAATATTGGAGTTAAAATCCTTGCATGCACATTCATGCATGTAGTGATGATCCATTATTTCTGTTTCTCAATCGTACTTTTCAGAAACTCAACCAACCCAGTAATATATCCTTCATGGATCTCTCGATCACCAACCACCGCAGCGACATCTCTCGAACGAGCCCTCATTCCCTCTCCTTCCTTCCCCACCATGGCTCCTCTCAGAGCCCTAGCTATATCACTCCTCTCGAATGACCCGTCGTGATCTCCTCTCTTTACTTCAAACGCCAACCCCTTCTCCACCAAAAATCTCGCATTCAACCCTTGATCAACCATGAAAGGCAAAACAACTAGGCAATGCCCGAACTGCAACGCCTCGATCACCGAACCCCACCCCGCGTGAAACAAAGAGCCTCCGATCGATGGGTGTGCCAGAATCTCCCTTTGCGGCACCCACCCAAAGCACACCTTCTGTCGTTTGTGATCAAAAGTCTGCTCGGAGAATCCCGGAGGCAATACATCAACATCATCCTTAGCCCAGAGGGGTTTTCTTAGTGCCCATAAGAATGGAAGCTCCGATTCCTCAAGCCCATAAGCTATCTCGTAAACCTGTTCTCGACTAAGTCTACACTCGCTCCCAAACCCAACAAACACGACAGATCTGGGTTCCTGTAGGTCGAGCCATTTGTAGGTCCCGACCCAGGACTCGTTGGTGATTTGTCGTTCTTTTGGTTTTTCAGATGGAAGCAATCCTGCAGGAATCGCCGGTTTTCCGATGAGCTTGGCGTATAAGCTCAGGTACTCGCCTCCTAGCTCTCTACTGTGACGTATTGCCATGGCTTGACTCGCATTGATTGTTTTGGCAAACCGTTTTGCCGCTGAAATCCCTAAAGTATCGTCTCCGTAAAATTCATTCAGTTTACCTGTTTGTGACATTTACACCCACCAAAAACAGACACAATTAACTGGATTAATGTTGAAGGAAATTATGCTACTTGGCTCTTGTTTTTCCTCTTTGGGATGGTGCTTTTGAGTCGTCCGTTCGGCAATTCAATGGTCTAGTTTTTATCTCGGCAATGAATAGCTTGGATTGCCGAACGGACATTGATGAAATCTGGACCATAGAATTGCCGAACGTATGACTCGGATGGTGCACAGCACTGCACCCGCTGCATATTTGGACTTTTTTCATTTTGTTCTTATTTAAACTTTTTTCACATTTGTTTATTTTGTGTAAAAAAATTTACGCCTATTCAATCGTCTCAACAAGAAGAAAAGAAAAAGTAAAAAAATAATAATAATATATGGCAAAAAAATTAAAAAATTACCTAAAAAGTCAAGACGAAACAATAGGAATAAAAAGTTTGTAAAAAAAAAAAACCTTAAATAAGGACAAAACAAAAAACGCTCCAAAAAAACCAAAAGTCCTTTAGAGGAACTTAGCGGAAGTAGTATCACCACAACCAGGGAAAAAGTCCATTAGAGTACTGATTACACAATAATATGCACGGAGTACATATTGATTTATCATACCAATCTGCATAGTTTAGTTAGATTAGTGAACGTTTAAGAGATCCATCCATCCTAATTATATATGATAATAAAAATCTTTACTTCGTAGATGTATGGTGGATTAACCCTGTATATATCAAAGAAAAGAAAAGAAAAGACAAGGTGATCTTTGATTTTTGAAAGATTATTGGACGCTGGTCTTGTAATTTTTTTTTTTAGCCCTTTTCGTGTCCACCTTGATAATTGGGACCGATAATTACAGTACCTGCTGCTTCGAAACTGTAGTAAGCTACCGACGAAGGAAAAGTGACCCACTCCGGCGGCGTTGTCAGGCTCTCCAGGGACGACCGGACTCTCTTCTGGCCGTCGCCGGTTAGGTACTCTGGCGGCCCCCAAAACAAACAAGTCGCGGCGGAGAAAGGTGAGAACCCCAAAACCGGGACACCGCAGTCTTTTCCCACGTCAGTTGCCCAGGGAGTGAGCAAGTCGATAATAAGCCAATCAGGTGAATGCTCCACAACAAACTTCTCCAACGGTTTCTGAAGGAGATCGAACGCTTTGATTAAGTATGGGAGTTGCTCGCCGGAGATCAGGTCTACGGTGGCCTCGGCGCCTTTGGGTAACGGGCTCGAGTCCGAAATTGGCAGAGGAAGCGAGACGAAACTTATCTTGGGTGACAGGTTTTGAGGGGGTTTTGGAAGTCTCTGTGTGTTTTTAGGGGTTGAGATGAAGGAGACATGCACACCGGCTTCGGCTAAGGCGATGGCGAGTTGATGAAACGGCATCATGTGGCCGAATGCTGGTAAAGGGAGGAGCACCACATGGATAGTTTCTCTCTCCATAGTGCTACTGTTTAGAATTTCGCAGTTTACACTAGTCTAGTCTAGTCCAGTGCAGTTTGGTTTGACAAGAGGGAGTGATATGAGTGGTCATAAATAGTGCTAGAGGGGTTTGATACTATGGCGAATATGATAAAAACTTTTTCGCAAAGCCCTTTGTGAATAGTATTTTACACGCGGTTTGAATTTTAATAAAAAAAATTTGTAAAAGAGTTTAAATTAAATTGTCTAGAACTAAAATGGACGGTCAAGATCGAACAACTCCGTAAATAATCTATTTAAAGCAATTATGTGAATATAATCTTAATCATTGGTGGCAA
>JADHZH010000015.1:0-15000 GCA_019656835.1 Rhododendron ovatum | reverse complement strand
TTATTATCTTAATAAAAAGATAATAATTTTTTTTAGTATTATATATAATTCAATCGATTTCTCTAGTCTATATACATTTACATATTGATTTTTTTTTATAATAAATTTTGTTTTGATTAGATTTTTATATTCCATCATATGTAATATTCCACACAAGTGGCAGCTTTTTTGAAGTAGTAATATTTTTATCAAATAGAGGTAAACTAACTACTTTGCTGTAGAGATGAGGAAAAAAGGGGTTGGCTAAAATACAAAAGATGACATTTTAATAGCTATTTTACATTTTATTGGTGTACATGTTCTTACTAATCAATTCCTGCTTGGCTGTAACGTGTACTCCTATTTGAGGCGGGCCAGCTTTGGTAGATGGCCATTAAACATTGTCAGCTTGGCCTCGTACGTATTCCCCATGAACGATCACTGTCACCGCATGAATGCCCCGGCCATGTGGTCCCTTAACGTTGAACCAAGAGTCATCAAAGGCAACTAGCACGGAAGCTTGGGGACTCATGTGAGCAATCACACCAACGTAAAATTTGCCTCTTTTATCGTTTATTTCGATAATTTATGGTCTGAATTTTAATAAAATTATTCCATGAAAAAGTCTTTTTAAAATTCAAATCATCTATACGTTGTTGTGATTTGCTCACAGCAGCTCCCTCTTTACATGAACAAGGTTACCCCAAGTCCTAAAAACGTTGTTATTGTAGTGTCATGAGATCACCACAATGAACACACACACAGAGAGAGACGTACTCAAAGAAAGGAGAGAGAGATGTACTCAAAGAGAGAGGATAACACCACAAAGGAAAAAATACTGTGCACAACGGATGCTTGTCACATCGATAGCACTGCCCATTATTACATGTGATGATCCGTTATTTCTATTTCTCTATCCTGCTTTTCAGAAACTCAGCCAACCCAGAAACATCTTTTTATTTCTATTTAAGTTGTCCCATTACGCATGTTTCTAACAAGAGACGATGCATTCAAATGAAACCCATAGACAAACTTCATTGTCTCCTATTGGAAACAGTGCAATGGAGCAACTTAAACAGGTTGGAGATGCCATGTCAACAATTTTTGGAATGAAATATAACTGTGGGGGTCTAAATTTGGGGATTTTGTTAGTACATGTATTTAATTGAAATAAACTTAAATTCAGGTGTCTCTGTGACATTTGGTGTAAAGTTCAGGTGCCATTTTAAAATTTTTCCTATTTTCTTATTATGTAGAGCGCAGATTGGTGTGCTTAAATTTGTACTTGATGAATTTGCCGAGCCCAACCCACCATCCAAATGATTTTAGCCAGTAATACCTCGAATCGCAAGGCTTCAGATCCGTAAGTATTTTCTTATTATGCAAAGTACTAACAGATATGCTTAGATTTGTACTTAATTATATTGTTAAATTCAGACCACTAACTGATGTGTTTAGATTTACTAATGGTGTCTCATTCTCCTCCACCACCATAAATTGGTAAAAGACACAAGACTAAATGTATAGACTCCATGTCAATTTGTGATGGTGAAGGATCCGCTTCCACAAGTCAAAATTCTTGAGATCTGGACTACATCAAAACAACTAGGAATACCGTTTCAAAAAGTCCGTGAAAAATTAGACCGAAGAAACCGTAGTCCACTTCCATGCACAAGGTCAAGGAGTAGTTGCGGACTTTTTAAAAGCCCAAACAATTAGGTTTCTTCGGAAAAAGGACAAGATCCAATCTCCCGGGCTTGACGGTGTCTGGATCAAAAAGTATAATGGCCATTCTGGGTGGTGGTATTTATGGCTTCATGTCACGTCTTTGCTTACTTTAAAAAGCCCTAATCTTGGGATCGATGTGACTTTAAGGTTGGACAAAGGCGCCCCATTTGTTGATCTGCATTCGAAAGAAAGTGCGTAGCAAAACTTAGTAAGTGCTTGTGCAACAGCACCACACCATGAAGTGTTTCAAAATCTTTTTTCATCACAAAGTGTATGGCTACTAACGTGCGATGAAAAATTGACTTGCAACACCACCATGGTGGTGCTCCAAGAGCACCGAATAATCACTTTGTATGGTGCTCTGCTAACTACAAAGCCCCACTAATACAAAAGTGCTACACACATAACGGTTGTGTAAAATACAACACACAACCAATCTCTAGCCGTCCATTGTTATAATAAATAGTCAGGATTTGCTCAAACTCTTCCCTATAAAAATTAATCTTTCTTTTGAAGAGTTTTTATAAAATCTAGACCGTCTAAATACATCTGGACGGTTAGAATTACATACACAACTAGCATTTTTGCCACCAATAAGACTTTTATCAATTACTACTATTATTAACCCTTTTTTTATTATTTTACACAAGGCAAATCTTATCCACGCATTTGTTAATTAAGTAAAAAGGTGTTAAGCATAGTGTCTAAAGACAACCTACTTACCTCATAGGATAGGATAAAATTTCTTGGAGATGAAACAACAAAGATTATTGTCCGCATTTCTAGCTAGTTGATACTTTTATCCGTCAAGCTAGCTTGCTAGAATTAGGTGCTAATGATAAGTGCTGGGCCTGGTATATATGCGCTGAAAACTACAAAACAGATGCTACGGGAATTACATGCTTCAATGCTGGAATTTAGAGTATAAGTGCTAAAAATTATGTTAGTTGATCCTTTTTTGGAAAATAAGAGAAATAAAAAATATTTTATCGTTCGTTTCGATAATTAATGGTCTGAATTTTAATAAAACTCTTCTATGAAAAAATCCTTTCTAAAATTCAAACCATCTGCACGGCAGTCACCTCCCAACTACCACAACCACCAACTGAAACATCTTTTTATTACATGAACAAGGTTACCCCAAATCCTACAAACGATATGATTGTAGTGTCATGAGATCACCACAATGAACAGAGAGAGAGAGGGGGGATAACACCGCAAAGGAAAAAATACTGTGCGAAAGGGATGCTTGTCACATCGACAGCACTGCCAATTATTACATACAGTACATACCAGTCATGGAACTTGTCTCCATTTTAGAATATTGGAGTTAAAATCCTTGCGTGCACATTCATGCATGTAGTGATGATCCGTTATTTCTGTTTCTCAATCCTGCTTTTAAAAACTCAACCAACCCAGCAATATATCCTTCATGTATCTCTCGATCACCAATGACCGCAGCGACATCTCTCGAACAAGCCCTCATTCCCTCTCCTTCCTTCCCCACCATGGCTCCTCTTAGAGCCCCAGCTATATCACTCCTCTCGAACGACCCGTCATGATCTCCTCTCTCCACTTCAAACGCCAACCCCTTCTCCACCAAAAATCTCGCATTCAACCCTTGATCAACCATGAAAGGCAAAACAACTAGGCAATGCCCGAACTGCAACGCCTCGATTGTCGAACCCCACCCCGCGTGAAACAACGAGCCTCCGATCGATGGGTGTGCCAGAATCTCCCTTTGCGGCGCCCACCCAAAGCACACCTTCTGTCGTTTGTGATCAAAAGTCCGCTCGGAGAATCCCGGAGGCAATACATCAACATCATCCTTAGCCCAGAGGGGTTTTCTTAGTGCCCATAAGAATGGAAGCTCCGATTCCTCAAGCCCATAAGCTATCTCGTAAACCTGTTCTCGACTTAGTCGACACTCGCTCCCAAACCCAACAAACACGACGGACCTGGGTTCCTGTAGGTCGAGCCATTTGAAGGTCCCGACCCAAGACTCGCCGGTGATTTGTCGTTCTTTCGGTTTTTCAGGTGGAAGCAATCCTGCAGGAATCGCCGGTTTTCCGATGACCTTGGCGTATAAGCTCAGGTACTCGCCTCCTAGCTCTCTGCTGTGACGTATAGCCATGGCTTGACTCGCATTGATTGTTTTGGCCAATCGTTTTGCCGGTGAAATCCCTAAAGCATCGTCTCCGTACAATTCATTTAGTTTACCTGTTTGTGACATTTACACCCACCAAAAACAGACACAAGTAACTGGATTGATGTAGAAGGAAATTATGCCACTTTGCTCTTGTTTTTCCTCTTTGGGCTGGTGCTTTTAAGCCATCCGTTCAGCAATTCAATGGTCTAGATTTCATATCGGTAATGAATGGCTCCGATTGCCGAACAAACATGGATGAAATCAGGACCATAGGATTGCTAAAGGTATGATTCGGATGGTGTACAACACTACACCCGCTACACAACAGCATCACGTTTCCAAGTTCCGACAAGGGATTTTTGGACTTTTTTCATTTTGTCCTTATTTAAAAAAAATTCGCATTTGTTTATTTTGCGTCAAATTTTTTACCCCTATTGAATCGTCTCAACGAGAGGAATCCGAAAAGTAAAAACAAGAAAAATGAATGGCAAAAAAAAGTAAAAAATTTACCCACATAGTTTTGAAAATATCCAAAATAAAGCCTTAAAAGCCAAGACAAATCAATAGGGATAAAAAAATTTGTCAAAAAACGAACAAATGCAAAAAAAAAAACCAAAAGTCCTTTAAAGGAACTTAGCCGAAGTACTATCACCACAACCGGGGGAAAAGTCCATTAGAGTACTGATTACACAATAATATGCACGGAGTACATATTGATTTATCAAACCAATCTGCATAGTTTAGTTTAGTACTGTTCGCGGTCCGGTTCGGTTCGGATTTATAGGAATTCGAGATCCGAACCGCTAGTCACAGTTTTTTGAAAATGAAATTTGTGTCTAGACCAAGAGTCCTACGGTTCGTTTCCAATTCAATCCGTGACTCGAGGATCAGTTACGGTTTTGTCCACGGATTTTGTTACGTAAAAATTAAAAACTAGCATATAATCATATATCTTGCAGACTAAAGCATTACAGTACAATGCTACATTGCAGTTCTAGAACAGAGCATATACCAAATGAAAGCAAACATCAAATGAAAAACTGCATGCAGTTCAAGTCTTCCAGACGTTCATTAAAACCAAATAATAATAATAAATTTATGTAGACTTTACCCCCTCACATGCTTTTGAAGAATCAGATCTAGAAAATAGTATTACTGATACAGTGATACTGAGTAACTACGATTTACCCCCTAAATTTTATGTAGACTTACATTATATCCCATTATTAAGTAAAATATTGAATTGGTATACAAAATTTTATTAATTTATTTATAGGTGAAAATTATTTATGTATAGACATATATATATATATATATATATATACACACACACACACACACACACAGAGTTTTATTTGTTTATTTATAATAAATTCTCACGGTCCGGTTCTGTTAATCTACGATTTTGTAGTAAAAATCCGGGGACCAAACCGCGAGTCACGATTTTTTAATTTTTCAATCTGTGTCCGAACCATTAATCAACGGACAAAATCCAAAAGGTACAGATCAATTCGGTCTGAACTAGTTTCACGGTTCACCGAATTTTTTGCACAACCCTAATTTAGTTAGATTAGTAAACGTTAAAGAGATCCATCCATCCTAATTATGATAATAAAAATCTTTACTTCGTAGATATGTGGTGGATTAACCCTGTATATATCAAAGAAAAGACAAGGTGATCTTTGATTTTTGAAAGATTATTGGACGATGGTCTTCTATTTATTTTTAGCCCTTTTCGTGTCCACCTTGATATATAATTGCCTAATTGGGACCGATAATTTTTTGCAATGTGTTAAAAATATCAGACACGCCAACAATCATGTTGATATGAAAATGCACCATATAATCAATAACTCTAGGAACACACTATAAAACACAATTGTGTCTGAAACTAGTTGATGTACATAAGCCGTGTGCATCAAAAGAGCTACAAACAAAGTTGTATCTGAACTTGTATTTCAAAGTTGTGTTTGTAAAGAGAAAAATTTCTTTGCAGTCGTTTTCGTGAAAAACAATTTATGGAGCCCAGATCGTATGCGTCTAAAGTGAATTTGATGGTCCAGGTTTTACTAAAAAATTTCTGTAAAAAAGTTTAACTTAACTTTTCTCCAAAATTTTTTTATTAAAATTCAGATCGTTGATTGTCGAAATGGATGGCTGTGATTTGTCGCCTCCGGAAATGACTTGTGAATAAGTCTTATCTCGTTTGTAAATGGTAAAATTGCTCAATGCACTGACTCTACCTGGTGGTGCTTCGAAACTGCGGTAAGCTACCGACGAAGGAAAAGTGACCCACTCCGGCGGCTTTGTCAGGCTCTCCAGCGACGACCGGACTCTCTTCTGGCCATCGCCGGTTAAGTACTCTGGCGGCCCCCAAAACAAGCAAGTCGCGGCGGAGAAAGGTGAGAACCCCAAAACCGGGACACCGCAGTCTTTTCCCACGTCAGTTGCCCAGGGAGTGAACAAGTCGATAATAAGCCAATCAGGTGAATGCTCCACAACAAACTTCTCCAACGGTTTCTGAAGGAGATCGAACGCTTTGATTAAGTATGGGACTTGCTCGTTGGAGATCAGATCGAAGGTGGCCTCGGCGCCTTTGGGTAACGGGCTCGAGTCCGAAATTGGCAGAGGAAGCGAGACGAAACTTATCTTGGGTGACAGGTTTTGAGGGGGTTTTGGGAGTCTCTGTGTGTTTTTAGGGGTTGAGATGTAGGAGACATGCACACCGGCTTCGGCTAAGGCAATGGCGAGTTGATGAAATGGCATCATGTGGCCGAATGCTGGTAAAGGGAGGAGCACCACATGGATAGTTTCTCTCTCCATAGTACTACTGTTTAGAATTTCGCAGTTTACACTAGTTTAGTCTAGTCCAGGGCAGTTTGGTTTGAAAAGAGTGAGTGTGCGTGGTCATAAATAGTGTAGAGGGTTTTTAGATACTATTGTGAATATGAGAAAAAAAAATTCGCGAAGCTTTTTGTGAATAGTATTTTGCACGGTATAGATTCTAATAATAATTTTCCGGAAAATAGTTAAAATTAAACTGTTTATAGCCAAAACAGACGATCGAAATTGCTCGGCTCTATGAACAACACGATTCTGTGAATATAATCTTGATTATTGGTGGCGACGCCACCATTATACCAATGGTGTCAAGAGAACCCACTGGCCTGCAAATTGTCCACCATTATTAGCAGTGGGTAAGGTGAACCGGCTGGCCTGCAAATTGTCATATTCTACCGCGTGTAACTTTAACTCCTTTTGAACATTTCTACTGACATGTCAACCCTGAAAATTTATCCAAAATTTTAAATGCAAAGAAAATGTACCCGTAAATTACTCTGAAATGACAAAATATTGATACAGATGTACTTCAAAGTGAATCTGTACCATTGATCTGCTCTTCTCTTTGAACCCATAGACGTTCCAAAAATTCTAGAGGCTGTGATGCCTTCACCGCAATATGTTTGGACTTTGGATACGTGATACTGATACAAAAGCATACCCCACCTAAAAAAAATAACCAGTCTCCCACCTTTCTCTTTATCCCTTTTCATTTTGTTTTTCTACGCAAAATTGATTTCACACCCTCTTTTTTACAATTTATACTCTCTTTTTTTGTTTCTATTTACTTAAATTTACTATCTTGCCTTTTAATTAATACATTTTTCACACATTCCAAGAAAATATTGTAAATTATGTAGTATATATGTTGAATGGCAGACACAAAATTTGTGACTAGCAGGAGTCCAATTGCATGTCTTTCTATATTGATAACAAAAAAATATATATAATTCATGTAACTACTTGTGAGTTTCAATAAAGAGACAAGATTGTGTATATACGCGTAAACGTTATTTATGTTTATACATGCGACCCAAAAATGAGTGATATCTTGAAATTTTAGCAAAAATTTCTACATGTCGGTAGTTTTGGAAAAAAAAAATTCACCGAAGGGATTTGTATGGGCTAATTGCATAGATTTCTTTTAAATTAACCTCAAAACTAGTATAATATATATACCAGCATATTAATTAGACTTCTATTTATGGTCGGAGAAGTGTCATTTTACTTGTCAATTTTTATAGGGAAAAATATGGTGAATATTACAAATGTGATGCTACGGAATTATCGATTGACACCATTAATTCCAATTCCTGGACGTGGGCCAATTGTCGGGGGAATCCCCCCACCACAAGTGGAGTGATTTGAGAGCTGTGAAATGAGATGTGCGGAGAGATGAAAGTGTGTGAGGTACGTTGTGTATGAATATATGAAAGTTGCATGTGTATAATTTGAAAGTTGACTGAAAATAGAGAGTTGTTTGAGTTGAGTGAAGTTTCTGATCTCTTATTCCCATCAGAGATACTTGGGCATATCGATACTACTGCACTTTAAGAGCCCCGGCCCTTTGGTTTGGATTGAGGATTTTGGTAAGGTAAGAAAAGTGTTTGGCAATTTTCTAGTCCTAAATTAATGAGTTGTCTCAAGCGTAGGACGGAGACTAACGTAGCATAATATCTTGTAAGACCAGAGTCGACTCCATAGAGACGGTGATGTATGCTGACTTAAAAACTCGGGTTATTAGAATTGCCGCTTCAAACTTTAGTTAATTTTATGGCCGGCTTTGTTTTGGCACGAAATAAAATCTAATTTTGCACTTTAGCTCCAAATATTATCCATGTACTATCAGAGTCCTAAAACGCAATTAACAATTATCAAACCTAAGTAGCGCGTTAAATGGACATAACAAGCTTAAGTTAGGGAGCGTAAATAGGCGTATTTACTCACTTATCAAAAAGGGAGGTTTAGAGGTTGCCAAATCACTCATTTCAATTGAGTATTTGGGTGAGAAACAGAGAGAAAAAATTATATACAAAAATAATTTTTTTGATTGGCTCTTTCCATTTCTCACCAAAAAATGATTAGATTTGGTGAGAGAAAGGCTCCCATTTTTTATCACACTTTTTTCTCAACATCCAAATCGGCTATAACGGAAAGGCATAATACTATTTATTTGAGCAACAGGTAACCCAAAAGTTGGGGAAAAAAAAAAACAAATCCAAACGCATCTCTTTGTTTCCCTTTCAGAGCAAACCCTAGCATCTCCAACGGGAGATCGATGTCCAAGCTAAGGTAGACAATCAAACGGCTAGTTTGGGCATTAAGTCGTCATCCAACTATGATGTCTTCTATCATGCCACAAAGTGACATGGCTTTAAAGAGAGATGACGTGACTTTGAAGAAAAATCCCAACATGCCAACTTTGACATCAGCCAATTTTCAAAAATTGACCATAAACTTTCAAAATAATTTGACATAAGAGTTGGAAAGGGCGAGCTTAATGTCAAATTGCCATATAAGCCTTCAAAATAATTTAACATCTCCACTTTTGACCTTTCTTGTTGGAGATGAAACAACAAAGATTATGGTCCGCATACCTAGCTAGTTCATACTTTTATCGGTGAAGCTAGCTAGCTTGTTGGAATTAGGTGCTAATAATAATTGCTGGGCCTGGTATATATGTGCTGAAAACTACAAAACATATCGATGCTGCAGGAATTACATGCAGTCCTGAAAATTATGATAATTTATCCTATTTTTGGAAAATATTTTATCGTTCATTTCAATAATTAATGGTCTAAAATTTAATAAAACTCTTCTATGAAAGAGTCCTTTCTAAAATTCGAACCATTTGCACACTGTTGCAATTTACTCACAGCAGCCTCCTCCCACCTACCACAACCACCAACCGAAATATCTTTTTATTACATGAAGAAAGGTTACCCCAAGTTCTAAAAACGATGTGATTGTAGTGTCATGAGATCGCCACAATGAACACACACATATATACACACTCAAAGAGAGAGGATAACACCGTGGACGAAAAAATACTGCGCACAAGGGATGCTTGTCACATCGATAGCACTGCCTATTATTACATACAGTATATACCAGTCATAGAACTTGTCTCCATTTTAGAATATTGGAGTTAAAATCCTTGCATGCACATTCATGCATGTAGTGATGATCCATTATTTCTGTTTCTCAATCGTACTTTTCAGAAACTCGACCAACCCAGTAATATATCCTTCATGGATCTCTCGATCACCAACCACCGCAGCGACATCTCTCGAACGAGCCCTCATTCCCTCTCCTTCCTTCCCCACCATGGCTCCTCTCAGAGCCCTAGCTATATCACTCCTCTCGAATGACCCGTCGTGATCTCCTCTCTTTACTTCAAACGCCAACCCCTTCTCCACCAAAAATCTCGCATTCAACCCTTGATCAACCATGAAAGGCAAAACAACTAGGCAATGCCCGAACTGCAACGCCTCGATCACCGAACCCCACCCCGCGTGAAACAAAGAGCCTCCGATCGATGGGTGTGCCAGAATCTCCCTTTGCGGCACCCACCCAAAGCACACCTTCTGTCGTTTGTGATCAAAAGTCTGCTCGGAGAATCCCGGAGGCAATACATCAACATCATCCTTAGCCCAGAGGGGTTTTCTTAGTGCCCATAAGAATGGAAGCTCCGATTCCTCAAGCCCATAAGCTATCTCGTAAACCTGTTCTCGACTAAGTCTACACTCGCTCCCAAACCCAACAAACACGACGGATCTGGGTTCCTGTAGGTCGAGCCATTTGTAGGTCCCGACCCAGGACTCGTTGGTGATTTGTCGTTCTTTTGGTTTTTCAGGTGGAAGCAATCCTGCAGGAATCGCCGGTTTTCCGATGAGCTTGGCGTATAAGCTCAGGTACTCGCCTCCTAGCTCTCTGCTGTGACGTATTGCCATGGCTTGACTCGCATTGATTGTTTTGGCAAACCGTTTTGCCGCTGAAATCCCTAAAGCATTGTCTCCGTAAAATTCATTCAGTTTACCTGTTTGTGACATTTACACCCACCAAAAACAGACACAATTAACTGGATTAATGTTGAAGGAAATTATGCTACTTGGCTCTTGTTTTTCCTCTTTGGGATGGTGCTTTTGAGCCGTCCGTTCGGCATGTCAATGGTCTAGATTTTATCTCGGCAATAAATAGCTTGAATTGCCGAACGGACATTGATGAAATCTGGACCATAGAATTGCCGAACGTATGACTCGGATGGTGCACAGCACTGCACCCGCTGCATATTTGGACTTTTTTCATTTTGTTCTTATTTAAACTTATTTCGCATTTGTTTGTTTTGTGTAAAAAAATTTACCCCTATTCAATCGTCTCAACAAGAAGAAAAGAAAAAGTAAAAAAATAATAATAATATATGGCAAAAAAATTAAAAAATGACCTAAAAAGTCAAGACGAAACAATAGGAATAAAAAATTTGTAAAAAAAAAAAAAAACCTTAAATAAGGACAAAACAAAAAACGCTCCAAAAAAACCAAAAGTCCTTTAGAGGAACTTAGCGGAAGTAGTATCACCACAACCAGGGAAAAAGTCCATTAGAGTACTGATTACACAATAATATGCACGGAGTACATATTGATTTATCATACCAATCTGCATAGTTTAGTTAGATTAGTGAACGTTTAAGAGATCCATCCATCCTAATTATATATGATAATAAAAATCTTTACTTCGTAGATGTATGGTGCATGGATTAACCCTGTATATATCAAAGAAAAGAAAAGAAAAGACAAGGTGATCTTTGATTTTTGAAAGATTATTGGACGCTGGTCTTGTAATTTCTTTTTTAGCCCTTTTCGTGCCCACCTTGATAATTGGGACCGATAATTTTTTGCAATGTGTTAAAAATATCAGACACACCAACAATCATGTTGATATGAAAATGCACCATGTAATCAATAACTCTAGGAACACACTATAAAACACAATTGTGTCCGAAATTGGTTGATATACATAGGCCTTGTCCATGGAAAGAGCTACAAACAAAGTTGTATCTGAACTTGTGTTTCAAAGTTGTGTTTGTAAAGAGAAGAATTTCTTTGCAGCCGTTTTTGTGAATAAAGGTATACGGAACCGAGATCGTTCTCGTCTAAAGTGAATTTAACGGTCCAAATTTTAATAAAATTTTTCCTTAGAAAAGTTTAACTTGACATTTTTTTTAAAAAAATTCATTAAAATTCAAATCGTTAATTGCCGAAACGGACGGCTGTGATTAATTTCCCGCCTCCGGAAATGACTTGTGAATAAGTCTTATCTCGTTTGTAAATGGTAAAATTGCTCAATGCACTGACAGTACCTGCTGCTTCGAAACTGTGGTAAGCTACCGACGAAGGAAAAGTGACCCACTCCGGCGGCGTTGTCAGGCTCTCCAGGGACGACCGGACTCTCTTCTGGCCGTCGCCGGTTAGGTACTCTGGCGGCCCCCAAAACAAACAAGTCGCGGCGGAGAAAGGTGAGAACCCCAAAACCGGGACACCGCAGTCTTTTCCCACGTCAGTTGCCCAGGGAGTGAGCAAGTCGATAATAAGCCAATCAGGTGAATGCTCCACAACAAACTTCTCCAACGGTTTCTGAAGGAGATCGAACGCTTTGATTAAGTATGGGAGTTGCTCGCCGGAGATCAGGTCTACGGTGGCCTCGGCGCCTTTGGGTAACGGGCTCGAGTCCGAAATTGGCAGAGGAAGCGAGACGAAACTTATCTTGGGTGACAGGTTTTGAGGGGGTTTTGGAAGTCTCTGTGTGTTTTTAGGGGTTGAGATCAAGGAGACATGCACACCGGCTTCGGCTAAGGCGATGGCGAGTTGATGAAATGGCATCATGTGGCCGAATGCTGGTAAAGGGAGGAGCACCACATGGATAGTTTCTCTCTCCATAGTGCTACTGTTTAGAATTTCGCAGTTTACACTAGTCTAGTCTAGTCCAGTGCAGTTTGGTTTGAGAAGAGTGAGTGATATGCGTGGTCATAAATAGTGCTAGAGGGGTTTGATGCGATGGCTAATATGATAAAAACTTTTTCGCAAAGCTCTTTGTGAGTAGTATTTTACACGCGGTTCGAATTCTAATAAAAAAAGTTTGTAAAATAGTTTACATTAGATTATCCAGAATTGAAATGGACGATCAAAATTCCGTAGATAATCTATTTATTGCAATTATGTGAATATAACCTTAATCATTGGTGGCGACCCCGCCATTATACCAATGGGGTCAGAAGAATCCACTGGCTTGCAAAATGCAAATTGTCCACCATTATTACACGTCGTGTCGGGTGAGCTGGCCTGCAAATTTTCATATTTTACCGGAGAGCTGCTACTCCCCGGCCCCACTTCCCTTTCCCGGAATTACCCCCGCCTCTCTCTCTCTCCTTCTCCTTTTTTTTTTTTTTGATCCGCCTCTTTCTCTCTCTCTCTTCCTTTTCTTTCTTTCTTTCCAGTTTCATTCTTTCTTTCTTTTTTTTCCTTTTCTTTCCAGTTTTTTTTTTTCATTTTATTTCTTTTTCTTTCTTTCTAGTTTGAATTTTTTTTCTCTTTAATAATAGGTTCAAGTCTAATTCTAGGCTTTGTAAAGTAATTGAGAAAAAAAAAAGTATTTCAATTAATCATGTTTATATGACTGTTTTATTTTTATTTTTTTGTGCTTTATAGATTAAAAAATATAGTTACGAAAATAAATATTTCAATTTTCAATCCGTTTGAACCAGTGTAAAGATGTTATTTTTCTGATCATTTCATCCTAAATGGTCGTAAAAAAATTTTTGCTTCAAGGCCTTTCAATGAACACCCTAACCCTAAGAGAGTCCTGAAACTAAATAATGAGTCTTAGGGTGCTCGTTGAAAGGCCGTTAAGCAAAAAACTCATTAAGATTACAATTAGTTTTCGGGAACTAATTACGAAATGTATTTTGCAAACGACGTATTAATCCAGAATATAAATGTTATATTTAGGATTACTTTTTTTTTAACTATAGTACAATTTAATAAATTTGTTAACCATTATTTAGCATAGATCCTCTTAACTGATTCAGTAGTATATTGCTTCAAATCACGTTTTTACTCCATAGGATTGCAAATGGCTGGTTTCTATTTTTTTAAAACTAAAACGGAAACGTTTTAGGGGTTTCGTAAGGGCTACTGTGCCAATGGGGACAGCAGAGCTCTCGGGTCCCCCCTACTTTTTAATTTATTTTTTTATTTAATTACTTATATCTTATTTATTTAATTTCTATAAATACACCTTTTGTATATTTAAAAATATAATTCAAGAATTAAATGCTTTAATTTTCAATTCAGTTAAATCAGAGTAAAGATCGTTTTTTTTATTATTTTACTTTAAATGGTCATAATGAATTTTTTTGGTTTAAGGCCTTTCAACAAATACCCTAAGACTCATTATTTAGTTTCAAGACTCTCTTAGGGTGTCCATTGAAAAGCCTTGAAGCCAAAAATTTATTACAACCATTTAGGATGAAATGATCAGAAAAATAACATTTTTGCACTAGTTCAAACGAATTAAAAATTAAAACACTTATTTTCGTAACTATATTTTTTAATCTATAAAGGATAAAAAAAGAAAAATAAAGCAGTCATATAAACATGATCAATTGAAACACTTTTTTTCTCTTAATTACTTTACAAAGCCTAGAATTAGATTTGAACCTATTATTAAAGAGAAAAAAAATCAAACCGAAAAGAAAGAAAATAAAATAAAATGAAAAAAAAAAAACCAAACGAGAGAGAGAGAGGAGGGGTAGATCGGTAAGAGAGAGGTGGGGCCGGGGTGTGTCAGGGAGATTAGCAATTTACATTTTACCGCTTGTAACTTTAACTCCTTTTCAACATTTCTACTGATATGACACCGCTGAAAATTTCTCCAAACTTTTAAGTGCAAAAAAAATATACCCGTAAATTATTCTGAAATGACAAATCAGTGGTATAGATGTCCGTGAATATATACCATTGACGTGCTCTCCTCTTTGAACCCATAGACGTTCCATAAATTCTAGAGGCTGTGATGCCTCTACCCCCAATATTTTTTGAATGGCAAAATAAGAAATTTTATTGATCACAATGATGGAGTGTATCAAGATTTAGGGCAAGAAATATAACATCACAACGTGTGAGTAAAAGTCAGAGTCGACCAATATTTAAAACTCTTGTTATAGGAAAGAATGGGGAAAATTGTTATAAAGGTATCGACTCTGATTTTTTCTCTCGAGTGATGTTATATGTACCGACAGATAGGGA
>CM033802.1:40648294-40689231 GCA_019656835.1 Rhododendron ovatum | reverse complement strand
ACCATTTTGGTGTGGTTCGTACCGTATGGAGGTACTCGTACGGTATTGCCCCGTTTTGTTGTGGTTTGGTACCATATGGATGTACTCGACAGTATGTACCGTTTTGGTATTTTTGGTACGTATAGATGTACACCCGTACAGTATTGCACCGTTTTGGTGTGGTTCGGTACCGTAGGATGTACTCGAACGGTATATATTGTTTTCGTCTGGTTTGGTACCGTATGGATGTACTCGTACTGGTTGCACCGTTTTGGTGTGGTTTGGTACCGTATGGAGGTACTCGTACGGTATTGTACCGTTTTGGTGTGGTTCGGTACCGTATGGATGAACTCGAATGGTATTATACTGTTTTGGTGTGGTTTGGTACCGTATGGATGTACTGGTACGGTATTGCACCGTTTTGGTGTGTTTTGATACCGTATGTGTGTACTCATACGGTATTTTACCGTTTTGGTGTGGTTTGGTACCTTATGGAGGTACTCGTACAGTATTGTACCGTTTTGGTGTGGTTCGGTACCGTATGGATGTACTCGTATGGTTTTGTACCGTTTTGGTGTGTTTTGTACAGTATGGAGGTACTCGTACGGAATTGTTCCGTTTTGGTGTGGTTTGGTACCGTATGGATGTACTCGAACGGTATTGTACCATTTTGGTGTGGTTGGGTACCGTATGGATGTACTCGTACGGTATTGTACCGTTTTGGTGTGGTTTTGGTATCGTATGGAAGTATTCGTACGGTATTACACCATTTTGGTGTGGTTTGGTACCGTATGGAGGTACTCGTACGGTATCGTACGTTTTGGTGTGGTTTAGTACCGTATGGATGCATTCGTACGGTATTGCACCGTTTTGGTGTGATTCAGAACCGTATGGATGTACTGATACGGTATTACACTGTTTTGGTGTGGTTTGGTACTCTATGGAGGTTCTCGTACGGTATTGTTCCGTTTGGGTGTGGTTGGGTACCGTATGGATGTACTCCTACAGTATAGTACCGTTTTTGGTGTGGTTTGGTACCGTATGGATGTACTCGCACGGTATTATACGGTTTTGGTGTGGTTTGGTACGTATGGATGTACTCGTACGGTATTGCACCATTTTGGGTGTGGTGTTTTGTACTATGGATGTACTCGTACGGTTCTATACTTTGTGTGGTTTGGTACCGTATGGATGTGCTCGTGCGGTATTGTACCGTTTTGGTGTGGTTTGGTTGCGTAACGACGTACTCGTATGGTATTTTACCATTTGGTGTGGTTTGGTACCGTATGGATGTACTTGTACGGTATTGCACACGTTTGGTTTGGTTCGGTACCATATGGATGTACTCAACGGTATTATCTATTTTGGAGTGGTTCGGTACCGTATGGATGTGCTCGTTCGGTATTGCACCGTTTTGGTGTGATTAAACCGTATGGATGTACTCGTACGGTATTGCCATGCACGTTTTGGTGTGGTTTGGTACCGTATGGATGTTCTCGTACGGTATTGCACCGTTTTGTTGTGGTTCGGTACCGAATGGATGTACTTGTACGTATTATACTGTTTTGGTGTTGTTTGGTACCTTATGGATGTGCTCGTGCGGCATTGTACCGTTTTGGCGTGGTTGGTACCGTAACGCCGTACTGGTGCGGTATTGTACCGTTTTGGTGTGGTTTGTACCGTATGGATATACTCGTACGGCGTTGCACACCGTTTTGGTGTGGTTTGTTGCCGTATAAGGTACTTGTACGGTATTGTACCATTTTGGTGTGGTTGGTACCGTATGGATGTACTCGTACGGTATTGTACTATTTGTGTGTGGTTTAGTACCGTATGGATGTACTCGTATGGTATTATACTGTTTTGGTGTGGTTTGGTACCGTATGGATGTGCTCGTGCAGTATTGCATCGTTTTGGCGTGGTTTGGTATCGTAACGACGTTCTCGTACGGTATTGTATCGTTTTGGTGTGATTGGTACCGTAACGAAGTACTCGTACGGTATTGTACCATTTCGTGTGGTTTGGTACCATAATGAATTACTCATACGGTATTGTACCGTTTTGGTGTGGTTTAGTACCGTATGGATTTACTCGTATGGTATCGTACCATTTTCTGAGGTTTGGTACCGTACGAAGGTACTCGTACGATATTGTTCCGTTTTGGTGTGGTTTGGTACCGTAATGATGTACTCGTACAGTATTGTACCGTTTTGGAATGGTTTAGTACCCTATGGATTTACTCGTACGGTATTGTACCGTTTTCTGAGGTTTGGTAACGTACGGAGGTACTCGTACAATGTTGTACCGTTTTGGTGTGGTTTGGTACCGGATGGATGTACTCGTACGATATTGAATCATTTTGGTGTGGTTTGGTACCGTATGGATGTAGTCGTACGGTATTGCCCCATTTTGGTGTGGTTTGGTATCGTATGGATGTACTCGTACAGTATTGTACCGTTTTGGTGTGGTTCGGTACCGTATGGATATACTCAAACGGTATTGTACCGTTTTAGTGTGGTTTGGTACCGTATGGATGTACTCGTACGGTATTGCACCATATTGGTGTGGTTCGGTACCGTAGGGATATACTCGTACTGATATGGATGTACTCGTACGGTATTGTACCGTTTTGGAATGGTTTGGTATCGTATGGATATACTCAAACGGTATTGTACCATTTTAGTGTGGTTTGGTACCGTATGGATGTACTCGTATGGTATTGCACCATTTTGGTGTGGTTTGGTACCGTAGGGATATACTCGTACTGAAATGTTCCGTTTTGGTGTGGTTTGGTACCGTATGGATGTACTCGAACGGTATTGTACCATTTTGGTGTGGTTGGGTACCGTATGGATGTACTCGTACGGTATTGTACCGTTTTGGTGTGGTTTGGTATCGTATGGAAGTATTCGTACGGTATTACACCATTTTGGTGTGGTTTGGTACCGTATGGAGGTACTCGTACGGTATTGTACCGTTTTGGTGTGGTTTAGTACCGTATGGATGCATTCGTACGGTATTGCACCGTTTTGGTGTGATTCAGAACCGTATGGATGTACTCATACGGTATTACACTGTTTTGGTGTGGTTTGGTACTCTATGGAGGTTCTCGTACGGTATTGTTCCGTTTGGGTGTGGTTGGGTACCGTATGGATGTACTCCTACAGTATAGTACCGTTTTGGTGTGGTTTGGTACCGTATGGATGTACTCGTACGGTATTATACGGTTTTGGTGTGGTTGGGTACCGTATGGATGTACTCGTACGGTATTGCACCATTTTGGTGTGGTTTTGTACCGTATGGATGTACTCGTACGGTTCTATACTCTTTTGGTGTGGTTTGGTACCGTATGGATGTGCTCGTGCGGTATTGTACCGTTTTGGTGTGGTCTGGTTGCGTAACGACGTACTCGTATGGTATTTTACCATTTTGGTGTGGTTTGGTACCGTATGGATGTACTTGTACGGTATTGCACCGTTTTAGTTTTGTTCGGTACCGTATGGATGTACTCAACGGTATTATACTATTTTGGAGTGGTTCGGTACCGTATGGATGTGCTCGTTCGGTATTGCACCGTTTTGGTGTGATTAAGTACCGTATGGATGTACTCGTACGGTATTGCACCGTTTTGGTGTGGTTTGGTACCGTATGGATGTTCTCGTACGGTATTGCACCGTTTTGTTGTGGTTCGGTACCGAATGGATGTACTTGTACGGTATTATACTGTTTTGGTGTTGTTTGGTACCTTATGGATGTGCTTGTGCGGCATTGTACCGTTTTGGTGTGGTTTGGTACCGTTACGCCGTACTGGTGCGGTATTGTACCGTTTTGGTGTGGTTTTGTACCGTATGGATATACTCGTACGGCGTTGCACCGTTTTGGTGTGGTTTGTTGCCGTATAGAGGTACTTGTACGGTATTGTACCATTTTGGTGTGGTTGGGTACCGTATGGATGTATTCGTACGGTATTGTACTATTTTGGTGTGGTTTGGTACCGTATGGATGTACTCGTATGGTATTGCATCGTTTTGGTGTGGTTTGATACCGTATGGATGTACTCGTGCGGTATTGCACCGTTTTGGCGTGGTTCGGTACCGTATTGATGTACTCGTACGGTATTCTACTATTTTGGTGTGGTTTGGTACCGTATGGATGTGCTCGTGCAGTATTGCATCGTTTTGGCGTGGTTTGGTATCGTAACGACGTTCTCGTACGGTATTGTATCGTTTTGGTGTGATTGGTACCGTAACGAAGTACTCGTACGGTATTGTACCATTTTCGTGTGGTTTGGTACCATAATGAAGTACTCATACGGTATTGTACCGTTTTGGTGTGGTTTAGTACCGTATGGATTTACTCGTATGGTATTGTACCATTTTCTGAGGTTTGGTACCGTACGAAGGTACTCGTACGATATTATTCCGTTTTGGTGTGGTTTGGTACCGTAATGAAGTACTCGTACAGTATTGTACCGTTTTGGAATGGTTTAGTACCCTATGGATTTACTCGTACGGTATTGTACCGTTTTCTGAGGTTTGGTACCGTACGGAGGTACTCGTACAATGTTGTACCGTTTTGGTGTGGTTTGGTACCGGATGGATGTACTCGTACGATATTGAATCATTTTGGTGTGGTTTGGTACCGTATGGATGTAGTCGTACGGTATTGCACCATTTTGGTGTGGTTTGGTACCGTATGGATGTACTCGTACGGTATTGTACCGTTTTGGTGTGGTTTGGTACCGTATGGATATATACTCAAACGGTATTGTACCATTTTAGTGTGGTTTGGTACCGTATGGATGTACTCGTACGGTATTGCACCATTTTGGTGTGGTTCGGTACCGTAGGGATATACTCGTACTGATATGGATGTACTCGTACGGTATTGTACCGTTTTGGAATGGTTTGGTATCGTATGGATATACTCAAACGGTATTGTACCGTTTTAGTGTGGTTTGGTACCGTATGGATGTACTCGTATGGTATTGCACCATTTTGGTGTGGTTCGGTACCGTAGGGATATACTCGTACTGAAATGTTCCGTTTTGGTGTGGTTTGGTACCCTAATGAAGTACTCATACGGTATTGTACCGTTTTGGTGTGGTTTAGTACCGTATTGATTTACTCGTACGGTATTGTACCGTTTTCTTAGGTTTGGTACCGTACGGAGGTACTCGTACGATATCGTACCGTTTTGGTGTGTTTTGGTACCGTAATGAAATACTCGTACGGTATTGTACCGTTTTGGTGTGGTTTAGTACGCTATGGATTTACTCGTACGGTATTGTATCGTTTTTTGAGGTTTGGTATCGTACGGAGGTACTCATACACTATTGTGCCGTTTTGGTGTGGTTTGGTACCGGATGGATGTACTCGTACGGTTTTGTATCATTTTGGTGTGGTTTGGTACCGTATGGATGTAGTCGTACGGTATTGCACCGTTTTGGTGTGGTTTGGTACCGTATGGATAGACTCGTACGGTATTGCACCATTTTGGTGTGGTTTGGTACAGTATGGAGGTACTTGTACGGTATTATACCTTTTGGTGTGGTTTGGTACCGTATGGATGTTCTATTTCGGTATTGTTCCGTTTTGGTGTGGTTTGGTACCGTAACGAACTACTCGTACAGTATTGTACCGTTTTGGTTTTATTTGGTAACGTATGGAGGTACTCGTACGGTATGATACCATTTTTGTGTGGTTTGGAACCGTATGGAGGTGCTCGTACAGTATTTTACCCTTTTGGTGTGGTTTAGTACCGTCACAAAGTACTTGTACGGATATGTACCGTTTTGGTATGGTTTGCTACCGTATGGAAGTGCTCTTATGGTATTGTATGTACCGTTTTGGTGTGGTTTGGCACCGTATGGAGGTACTCATACGGTATTGTACCATTTTGGAGTGGTTTGGTACTGTATGGATGTACTCGAACGGTATTGCACCGTTTTGGTGTGGTTCGGAACCGTATTGATGTACTCGTACGGTATTGTACCGTTTTAGTGTGGTTTCGTACCGTACGGATGTAGTCGTACGGTATTGCACCGTTTCGGTGTGGTTTGGTACCGTATGGTTGTACTCGTACGGTATGGTACGATTTTGGTGTGGTTTGATACGGTATGGAGGTACTCGTACGGTATTGTACCATTTTGGTGCGGTTTTGTACCATATGGATGTACTCGTACGGTATTGTACCGTTTTGGTGCGGTTTGGTGCCGTAACGAAGTACTCGTATGGTATTGTACCGTTTTGGTGTGATTTGGTAACGTATGGAGGTACTCGTACGGTATTGTACCATTTTGATGTGTTTTGTTACCGTATGGACCTACTCGTACGGTATTGTACCTTTTTGGTGTGGTTTGGTACCGTATGGAGGTACTCGTACCCTATTTTACCCTTTTGGTGTGGTTTGGTACCGTAACGAAGTACTTGTACCGAATTGTACTGTTGTGGTATGGTTTGGTACCATATGGATGTGCTTTTACGGTATTGTACCATTTTGGTGTGGTTTGGCACCGTATGGAGGTACTCATTTGGTATTGTACCGTTTTGGTGTGGTTTGGTACCGAATGGATGTACTCGTACGGTATTGCGCCGTTTTGGTGTGGTTCGGAACCGTATGGATGTACTCGGATGGTATTGTTTCGTTTTGATGTGGTTTCGTACCGTATTGGTGTACTCGTTCGGTATTGTACCGTTTTGGTATACATCGTACGGTATTGTGCCGGTTTGGTATCGTTTGGTACTGTACGGATGTACTCGAACGGTATTATACTATTTTGGTGTGGTTTGATATTGTATGGATGTACTCGTACGGTATTGTACCATTTTGGTGTGGTTTGGTACCGTAACGAAGTAGTCGTACGATATAGTACCATTTTGGTGTGATTTCGTAACGTATGGATGTACTTGTACGGTATTGTATCGTTTTGCTGTGGTTTGGTACCGTATGGACGTACTCGTACGGTATTGTACCATTTTGGTATGGTTTGATACCGTATGGATGTACTCGTACGGTATTTTACCCTTTTGATGTGGTTTGGTACCGTAACAAAATACTTGTACGGTATTGTACCGTTTTGTTATGGTTTGGTACCGAAATGAAGTACTTGTACGTTATTGCACAGTTTTGGTGTGGCTTGGCACCGTATGGAGGTACTCATACGGTATTGTACCGTTTGTGTGTGGTTTGATACCGTATGGATGTACTCGTACGGTATTGTGCCGTTTTGGTGTGGTTTGGTACGGTATGGATGTACTCGTACGGTATTGCACCGTTTTAGTGTGGTTCGGTACCGTATGGATGTACTCGTATGGTATTGTACCATTTTGGTGTGGTTTGGTACCGTATGGATGTACTCGTACGGTATTGTACCATTCTGGTGTGGTTTGGTACCGTATGGATGTACTCGTACGGTATTGCACCGTTTTGGTGTGGTTCGGTACCGTATGGACATACTCGTACGGAAATGTTTCATTTTTGTGTGGTTTGGTACCGTATGGATGTACTCGTACGGAATTATAACGTGTTGGTGTGGTTTAGTACCAATTTGTTGTGGTTTGGTACCGGATGGATGTACTCATACGGTATTGTATCATTTTGGTGTTGTTTGGTACCGTATGGATGTAGTCTTGCAGTATTGCCCCGTTTTGGTGTGGTTTGCTACCGTATGGATGTACTCGTATGTTATTGTACCGTTTTGGTGTGCTTTGGTGCCGTATGGAGGTACTCGTACGGTATTGTACCGTTTTGGTGTGGTTTTGTTCCGTATGGAGGTACTCGTACGTTATTATACCGTTTTGGTGTGGTGTGGTACCGTTTGGGTGTACTCGGACGGTATTGTAACGTTTTGGTGTGGTATTGTACTGTTTGGATGTACTTGTACTGTATTGTAGCATTTTTGTGTGGTTTGGTACCGTATGGATGTACTCGTACGGTATTGTAGCATTTTTGTGTGGTTTGGTACCGTATTGTGGCGTTGTGGTGTGGTTTGGTGCCGTATGGATGTACTCGTACGGTATTGCACCGTTTTGGTGTGGTTCGGTACTATATGGATGTACTCGTACGGAATTGCACCGTTTTGGTGTGGTTCGGTACCGTATGGATTTACTCGTACGGTATTGTATATTTTTGGTGTGGGTTGGTACCGTATGGAGGTACTCGTACGGTATTGTACCATTTTTGTTTAGTTGGATACCGTATGGATGTACTCGTAAGGTGTTGTACCGTTTTGGTGTGTTATGGTTCTACAAGGTAATGTACCATTTTCGTGTGGTTTAGTACCGTATGGAGGTACTCGAACAGTATTGTACCATTTTGGTGTGGTATGGTTCCGTATTAAAGTACTCATATGGTATTTTACCATTTTGGTGTGGTTTGGTACCGAATGGATGTTCTAGATCAGTATTGTACCGTTTTGATGTGGTATGGTTGCGTCTGGACGTACTTGTACGGTGTTGTACCATATTGGTGTGGTATGGTTGCGTATGGACGTACTCGTACGGTATTGTACCGTTTTGGTGTGGTTTGGTGCCGGGTGGATGTACTCGCACGGTTTTGTACCGTTTTGGTGTGGTTTGGTGCCGTATGGATGTACCCGTACGGTATTGTACCGTTTTGGTGTGGTTTTGTACCGTATGGAGGTACTCGTATAGTATTGTACCGTTTTGGTGTGGTATTGTACCGTTTGGGTGTACTTGTACGGTATTGTAACGTTATGGAGTGGTATGGTACTGTATGGATATACTCGTACGGTTGAGTAGCATTTTTGTGTGGTTTTTGACCGTATGGACGTACTCGTACGGTATTGTACCGTTTTAGTGTGGTTTGGTACCATATGGTGTTAGTCGTATGGTATTGTGCCGTTTTGCCGTGCTATGGTACCGTATGCACGTACTCGTATAGTATTGTTCCGTTTTGGCGTGGTATAGTTCCGTATGGAGGTTCTCGTATGATTTTGTACCCTTTTCGTGTGGTTTGGTACCGTATCGAGGTTCTCATACAGTATTGTACCGTTTTGGTATGGTTTGGTTCCGTATGGAGGTACTCGAACAGTATTGTACCCTTTTTGTGTGGTATGGTTCCGTATTCAAGTACTCATATGGTATTGTACCATTTTGGTGTGGTTTGGTACCGTATTTAAATACTCGATTGGTATTGTACCGTTTTGGTGTGCTTTGGTACCGTATGATGGATCTCGTACGATATTGTACCATTTTGGTGCGGTATGGTACCGTTTGGGTGTACTCGTATGATATTTTAACGTTTCGGTGTGGTATGGTACTGTATGGATATACTCGTACGGTACTGTAGCATTTTTGTTTGGTTTGGAATCGTATACAGGTACTCTTATGGTATTGTACCATTTTCGTGTGGTTTGGTACCGTATGGATGTTCCCTTACGATATTGTACCATTTTGGTGTGGTTTCATACCGTATGGAGGTACTCGAGCAGTATCGTACCATTTTGGAGTGGTTTCGTACCGTATGGATGCACTCGTACGGTATTGTACCATTTTGGTGTGGTTTGGTACCATATCGAGGTTCTCGTACTGTATTGTACAATTTTGGTGTGGTTTGGTGCCGTATGGAGGTACTCGTATAGTATTTTACCGTTTTGGTGTGGTATGGTACCGTATGAAAGTACTCGTATGGTATTGTACCGTTTTAGTGTGGTTTGGTACCGTATTGAAGTACTCGTTCGGTATTGTAAAGTTTTGGTGTGGTATGGTACTGTATGGATGTACTCGTACGGTATTGTAGAATTTTTGTGTTGTTTGGTACCGTATGGACGTACTCTTACGGTATTGTATCGTTTTGGTGTGGTTTGGTACCATTTGGTGTTAGTCGTACGGTATTGTACCGTTTTGCTGTGCTATGGTGCCATATGCACATACTCGGGCAGTATTGTACCGTTTTGGTGTGGTATGGTTCCATTTGGAGGTTCTCGTATGATATTGTACCATTTTCATGTGGTTTGGTACCGTATCGAGGTTCTCGTACGGTATTGTACCGATTTGGTGTGGTTTGGTACCGTATGGAGGCACTCGAACAGTATTGTACCATTTTTGTGTGGTATGGTTCTGTCTTAAAGTACTCATATGGTATTGTACCATTTTGGTGTGGTTTGGTACCGTATGACGGATCACGTACGATATTGTACCATTTTGGTGAGGTGTGCCACCGTTTGGGTGTAGTCGTATGATATTGTAACGTTTTGGTGTGGTATGGTACTGTATGGATGTACTCGTATGGTATTGTAGCATTTTTGTGCGGTTTGGTACCGTATGGACGTACTCGTATGGTATTGTTTCGTTTTGGTGTGGTTTGGTACCATACGGTGTTAGTCGTACGGTATTGTACCGTTTTGCTATACTATGGTACCGTATGGACGTACACGTATAGTATTATACCGTTTTGGTGTGTTATGGTACCGAATGGATGTTCTAGAACAGTATTGTACCATTTTGGTGTGGTATGGTTGCGTCTGGACGTACTCGTACGGTGTTATACCATTTTGATGTCGTATGGTACCGTATGGACGTACTCGTACGGTATTGTACCATTTTGGTGTGGTTTTGTACCGTATGGTGGTACTCGTACGGTATTGTACCGTTTTGGAGTGGTTTGATACCGTATGGATGTACTCATACGGTATTGTACCATTTTTGTATGGTTTGTTACCATATCGAGGTTCTCGTACGGTATTGTACCATTTTGGTGTGGTTTGGTACCGTATGGAGGTACTCGTACAGTATTGTACCGTTTTGCTGTGCTATGGTACCGTATGGACGTACTCATAAAGTATTATACTGTTTTCGTGTGGTATGGTACCGAATGGATGTTCTAGAACGGTATTGTACTATTTGTGGGTGGTATGGTTGCGTCCGGACGTACTCGTATGGTGTTGTACAATTTTGGTGTGGTATGGTACGTTTTGTTGTGGTTTTGCACCGTATGGATGTACTCGTACCGTTTTGTACCGTTTTGGTGTGGTTTCGTACAGTATACAGGTACTCGTACGGTATTGTACCATTTTCGTGTGGTTTGGTGCCAAATGGATGTACCGGTACGGTATTGTACCGTTTTGGTGTGGTTTTGTACCGTATGGAGGTAATCGTACGGTATAGTACCGTTTTGGTGTGGTTTGGTACCGTATGCAGGTTCTCGTACAGTATTGTACCATTTTGGTGTGGAATGGTACCGTTTGGGTGTACTCGGACGGTATCGTAGCCTTTTTGTGTGGTTTTGTACCCTATGGACGTACTCGTACGGTATTGTACCATTTTGGTGTGGTTTGGTACCATATGGTGTTAGTCGTACGGTATTGTGCCGTTTTGCTGTGCTATGGTACCGTATGCACGTACTCGTATAGTATTATACCGTTTTGATGTGGTATGGTTCCGTATGGCGATTCTCGTATGGTATTGTACCATTTTCGTGTGGTTTGGTACCGTATCGAGGTTCTCGTACGGCATTTTTCTATTTTGGTGTGGTTTGGTTCCGCTTGGGTGTACTCGTATGATATTTTAACGTTTCGGTGTGGTATGGTACTGTATGGATGTACTCGTACGGTACTGTAGCATTATTTTGTGGTTAGGTACCGTATAGAGATACTCGTACGGTATTGTACCGTTTTCGTGTGGTTCGGTACCATATGGATGTACCCGGACGGTATTGTACCGTTTTGGTGTGGTTTTGCACTGTATAAAGGAACTCGTACGGTATTGTACCGTTTTGGAGTGGTTTTGTACTGTATCGATGTACTCGTACGATATTATGCCGTTTTGGAGTGGTTTGCTACCATATCGAGGTTCTCGTACGATATTATACCATTGTGGTGTGGTTTTGTACCGTATGGAGGTACTCGTACAGTATTGTACCATTTTGGTGTGGTATGGTACCGCTTGGGTGTACTTGTACGGGATTGTAACAATTTAGTGTGGTTTCATACCGTATGGTGGTACTCGTACGGTATTGTACCATTTTTGTGTGGTTCCGTACTGTATGGATGTACTCGTATGGTTTTGTAACTTTTTGGTGTGGTTTTTTACAATTTGGAGGTACTCGTACAGAATTGTTCCGTTTTGGTGTGGTTCGGTACCGTATGTATGTACTCGTACGGTATTATACTTTTTTGGTGTGGTTTGGTACCGTATGGATGTGCTCGTGCGTTATTGTACCGTTTTGGCGTGCTTTTGTGCCGTAACGACGTGCTCGTACGGTATTGTACCGTTTTGGTGCGGTTTGGTACCGTATGGATGTACTCGTACGGTATTGCACCGTTTTGGTGTGGTTTGATGACGTATAGAGATACTCGTACGGTATTGTACCATTTTGGTGTGGTTGGGTATTGTATGGATGTACTCGTATGGTATTGTACTATTTTTGTGTGGTTTGGTACCATATGGATGTACTCGTATGGTATTATACTGTTTTAGTGTTGTTTGGTACCGTATGGATGTGCTCGTGCAGTATTGTACCGTTTTGGCGTGGTTTGGTACCGTAACGACGTACTCGTACGGTATTGTTCCGTTTTGGTGTGGTTTGGTACCGTATGGATGTACTCGTACGGTATTGCACCGTTTTGGTGTGGTTCGGTTCCGTATTGATGTACTCTACGGTATTATACTGTTTCTGTGTGGTTCGGTACCATATGGATGTGCTCCTACGGTATTGCACCGTTTTGGTGTGATTCAGTACCATATGGATGTACTCGTACGGTATTGCACCGTTTTGGTGTGGTTTGGTACCGTATGAAGGTACTCGTACGGAATTGTACCGTTTTGTTGTGGTTTGGTACCGTATGGATGTACTCGTACCGTATTGCACAGATTTGGTGTGGTTCGGTACAGTATGGATGCACTCGTACGGTATTATACTGTTTTGGTGTGGTTTTGTACCGTATGTATGTGCTCGTGCGGTATCGTACCGTTTTGGCGTGATTTGGTACCGTAATGACGTCCTTGTACGGTATTGTACCATTTTGGTGTGATTCAGTACCGTATGGATGTACTCATACGATATTACACCGTTTTGGTGTGGTTTGGTATCGTATGGAGGTACTCGTACGGTATTGTACCGTTTTGGTGTGGTTGGGAACCATATGGATGTACTCGTATGATATTGTGCCGTTTTGGTGTGGTTTGGTACTGTGTGGAAGTACTCGTACGGTATTATACTGTTTTGGTGTGGTTTGGTACCGTACGGATGTACTCCTACAGTATTGCACCATTTTGGTGTGGTTCAGTACCTTATGGATGTACTCGTACGGTATTATACTCTTTTGGTGTGGTTCAGTACCGTATGGATGTGCTCGTGCGGTATCGTACCGTTTTGGTTTGATTTGGTACCGTAATGACGTCCTCGTACGGTATTGTACCAATTTGGTGTGATTTAGTACGGTATGGATGTACTCATACGGTATTACACCGTTTTGGTGTGGTTTGCTATCGTATGGAGGTACTCGTACGGTATTGTACCGTTTTGGTGTGGTTGGGAATCGTATGGTTGTACTCGTATGATATTGTGCCGTTTTGGTGTGGTTTGGTACCGTATGGATGTACTCGTAAGGTATTATACGGTTTTGGTGTGGTTTGGTACCGTACGGATGTACTCCTACAGTATTGCACCGTTTTGGTGTGGTTCAGTACCGTATGGAGGTACTCGTACGGTATTGCGCCGTTTTGTTGTTGTTCGATACCGTATGGATGTACTCGTACGGTATTGTACCATATTGGTATGGTTTGATACCGTATGGATGTACTCGTACGGTATTGCACTGTTTGGTGTGGTTTGGTACCGTAACGAAGTACTCGTACGGTATTGTACCATTTTTGTGTGGTTTGGTACCGTATGGGTGTACTCGTACGGTATTGCAATGTTTCGGTGTGGTTCGGTACCGTATGGATGTACTCGTACGGTATTATACCGTTTTGGTGTGGTTTGGTACCGTATGGAGGTACTCGTACGGTATTGTACCGTTTTGGTGTCGTTCGGTACCGTATGGATGAACTCGTATGGTATTGTACCGTTTTGGTGTGGTTCTGAATAGCATGGAGGTACTCATACGGAATTGTTCCGTTTTGGTGTGGTTTGGTACCGTATGGATGTACTCGTACGCTATTGTACCGTTTTGGTGTGGTTTGGTACCGTAATGAAGTACTCGTACGGTATTGTACCGTTTTGGTGTGGTTTAGTACCGTCTGGATATACTCGTACGGTATTGTACCGTTTTGTGAGGTTTGGTACCGTACGGAGGTACTCGTACAATATTGTACCGTTTTGGTGCGTTTTGGTACCGGAGGGATGTACTCGTACGGTATTTTACCGTTTTGGTGTGGTTTGGTACCGTATGGAGGTACTCGTATGGTATTGTACCATTTTTGTGTGGTTCCGTACCGTATGGACGTACTCGTATGGTTTTGTACCGTTTTGGTGTGGTTTTTTACAGTTTGGAGGTAGTCGTACGGAATTGTTCCGTTTTGGTGTGGTTCGGTACCGTATGGATGAACTCGTACGGTATTATACTATTTTGGTGTGGTTTGGTACCGTATGAATGTACTCATACGGTATTGCACCGTTCTGGTCCGGTTTGGTACCGTATGGATGTACTCGTATATTTTACCGTTTTGCTGTGGTTTGGTACCGTATGGAGGTACTCGTACGGTATTGTACTGTTTTGGTGTGGTTCAATACCGTATGGATGTACTCGTATGGTTTTGTACCGTTTTGGTGTGGTTTTGTATAGTTTGGAGGTACTCGTACGGAATTGTTCTGTTTTGGCGTTGTTTGGTACCGTATGAATGTATTCGTACGTTAATTGCACCGTTTCGGTGTAGTTCGGTACTGTATGGATGTACACGTATGATATTATAATTTTTTGGTGTGGTTTGGTACCGTATGGATGTACTCGTACGGTATTGCACCATTTTGATTTTGTTCGGTACCCTATGGATGTACTCTATGGTATTATACTGTTTTGGTGTGGTTCAGTACCGTATGGATGTGCTCATACGGTATTTCATCGTTTTAGTGTGAATAAGTACCGTATGGATGTACTGGTACGGTATTTCACCATTTTGGTGTGGTTTAGTACCGTATGGATGTTCTCGTACGGTATTGCACCGTTTTGGTGTGGTTCGGTACCGTATGGATGTACTCGTACGGTATTATACTTTTTTGGTGTGGTTTGGTACCGTATGGATGTGCTCGTGCGGTATTGTACCGTTTTGGCGTGCTTTTGTGCCGTAACGACGTGCTCGTACGGTATTGTACCGTTTTGGTGTGGTTTGGTACCGTATGGATGTACTCGTACGGTATTGCACCGTTTTGGTGTGGTTTGATGCCGTAGAGAGATACTCGTAAGGTATTGTACCATTTTGGTGTGGTTGGGTATCGTATGGATGTACTTGTATAGTATTATACTGTTTTGGTGTTGTTTGGTACCGTATGGATGTGCTCGTACGGTATTGTACCGTTTTAGCGTGGTTTGGTACCGTAACGACGTACTCGTACGGTATTGTTCCGTTTTGGTGTGGTTTGGTACCGTATGATGTACTCGTACGATATTCCACCGTTTTGGTGTGGTTCGGTTCCATATTGATGTACTCTACGGTATTATACTGTTTCTGTGTCGTTCGGTACCGTATGGATGTGCTCCTACGGTATTGCACCGTTTTGGTGTGATTCAGTACCGTATGGATGTTCTCGTACGGTATTGCACCGTTTTGGTGTGGTTTGGTACCGTATGAAGGTACTCGTACGGAATTGTACCATTTTGGTGTGGTTTGGTACCGTATGGTTGTACTCGTACCGTATTGCACAGTTTTGGTGTGGTTCGGTACAGTATGGATGCACTCGTACGGTATTACACTGTTTTGGTGTGGTTTGGTACCGTATGGATGTGCTCGTGCGGTATCGTACCGTTTTGGCGTCATTTGGTACTGTAATGACGTCCTCATACGGTATTGTACCATTTTTTTGTGATTCAGTACCGTATTGATGTACTCATACGGTATCGTATGGAGGTATCGTATGTGGTTTGTATCATATGGAGGTAGTCGTACGGTATTGTACCGTTTTTGTGTGGTTGGGAACCGTATGGATGTACTCGTATGATATTGTGCCGTTTTGGTGTGGGTTGGTACCGTCTGGATGTACTCGTACGGTATTATACGGTTTTGGTGTGATTTGGTACCGTACGGATGTACTCCTACGGTATTGCACCGTTTTGGTGTGGTTCAGTACCGTATGGATGTACTCGTACGGTATTTTACTCTTTTGGTGTGGTTCGGTACCGTATGGATGTGCTCGTGCGGTGTTGTATCGTTTTGGCGTGGTTTGGTACCGTAACGACATACTCGTACAGTATTGCACTGTTTTGGTGTGGTTTGGTAACATATGGATGTACTCGTACGGTATTGCACCATTTTATCATGGTTCGGTACCGTATGAATGTACTCGTACGGTATTGCACCGTTTTGGTGTGGTTCAGTACCGTATGGAGGTACTCGTACGGTATCGCACCGTTTTGTTATGGTTTGATACCGTATGGATGTACTCGTACGGTATTGTACCGTTTTGGTATGGTTTGATACCGTATGGATGTACTCGTATGGTATTGTACCGTTTTGGTGAGGTTTGATACCGTATGGATGTACTCGTACGGTATTGCACCGTTTTGGTGTGGTTCGGTACCGTATGGATGTACTCGTACGGTATTATACTCTTTTAGTGTGGTTCGGTACCGTATGGATGTGCTCGTGCGGTGTTGTACCATTTTGGCGAGGTTTGGTACCGTAACGACGTACTCGTACAGTATTGTACTGATTTGGTGTGGTTTGGTACCGTAGGGATGTACTCGTATGGTATTGCACCATTTTGTCGTGGTTCGGTACCGTATGGATGTACTCGTACGTTATTACACCGTTTTAGTGTGGTTCAGTACCGTATGGAGGTACTCGTACGGTATTGCACCATTTTGGTGTGGTTCGATACCGTTTGGATGTACTCGTACGGTATTCTACTATTTTGGTGTGGTTTGGTACCGTATGGATGTACTCGTACGGTATTGCACTGTTTGGTGTGGTTTGGTACCGTAACGAAGTACTCGTACGGTATTGTACCGTTTTGGTATGGTTTGTTTCCATATGGGTGAACTCGTACGGTATTGCAACGTTTCGGTGTGGTTCGGTACCGTATGGATGTAATCGTACAGTATTATAATCTTTCGGTTTGATTCAGTACCGTATGGATGTACTCGTACGGTATGACGCCGTTTTTGTGTCGTTTGGTACCGCATGGAGATACTCGTACGGTATTGTACCGTTTTGGTGTCGTTCGGTACCGTATGGCTGAACTCGTATGGTATTGTACCATTTTGGTATGGTTTTGTACAGCATGGAGGTACTCGTACGGAATTGTTCCGTTTTGGTGTGGTTTGGTACCGTGTGGTTGTACTCGTAAACTATTGTACCATTTTGGTGTGGTTTGGTACCGTAATGAAGTACTCGTACGGTATTGTTGCATTTTCGTGTGGTTTAGTACCGTCTGGATTTAATCGTACGGTATTGTACCGTTTTGTGAGGTTTGGTACCATACGGAGGTACTCGTACGATATTGTACCGTTTTGGTGTGTTTTGGTACTGGAGGGATGTACTCGAAAGGTATTGTACCGTTGTGGTGTGGTTTGGTGCCATATGCATGTACTCGAACGGTATTGCACCGTTTTGGTGTGGTTTGTTACCGTAACGAAGTACTCGTACGGTATTGTACCGTTTTGGTATTGTTTTGTACCGTATGGAGGTACGTATGGTATTGCACCGTTTTGGTGTGGTTTGGTGCCGTAACGAAGTACTCGTACGGTATTGTACCATTTTCGTGTGGTTTGGTACCGCATGGAGGTAGTCGTACGGTATTGTACCGTTTTGGTATTGTTGGGTACCGTATGGATGTACTCGTACGGTATTGCACCGTTTTGGTGTGGTTCGGTACCGTATGGATGTACTCGTACGGTATTATACGGTTTTGGTGTGATTTGGTACCGTACGGATGTACTCCTACGGTATTGCACCGTTTTGGTGTGGTTCAGTACCGTATGGATGTACTCGTACGGTATTTTACTCTTTTGGTGTGGTTCGGTACCGTATGGATGTGCTCGTGCGGTGTTGTATCGTTTTGGCGTGGTTTGGTACCGTAACGACATACTCGTACAGTATTGCACCGTTTTGGTGTGGTTTGGTGCCGTAACGAAGTACTCGTACGGTATTGTACCATTTTCGTGTGGTTTGGTACCGCATGGAGGTAGTCGTACGGTATTGTACCGTTTTGGTATTGTTGGGTACCGTATGGATGTACTCGTACGGTATTGCACCGTTTTGGTGTGGTTTGATACCGAATGGTTGTACTCGTACGGTATTGCACGGTTTTCGTGTGGTTTGGTATCGAAACGAAGTACTCGTACGGTATTGTACCGTTTTGGTGTGGTTCGGGACCGTAACGAAGTACTCGTACGGTATTGTACTGTTTTGGTGTGGTTTGGTACCGTATGGTGGTAGTCGTACGGTATTGTACCATTTTGGTGTTGTTGGGTACCGTATGGACGTACTCGTACGGTATTGCACCGTTTTGGTGTGGTTCGGTACCGTATGGATGTACTCGTACAGTATTATACTCTTTTGGTGTGGTTCGGTACCGTATGGATGTGCTCGTGCGGTGTTGTACTGTTTTGGCGTGGTTTGGTACCTTAACGACGTACTCGTACAGTATTGTACTGATTTGGTGTGGTTTGGTACCGTTTGGATGTACTCGTACGGTATTGCACCATTTTGTCGTGGTTCGGTACCGTATGGATGTACTCGTACGGTATTGCACCGTTTTGGTGTGGTTCAGTACCGTATGGAGGTACTCGTACGGTATTGCACCTTTTTGTTGTGGTTTGATACCGTATGGATGTACTCGTACGGTATTATACCGTTTTGGTATGGTTTGATACCGTACGGATGCACTTCATACGGTATTGCACCGTTTTGGTGTGGTTCGGTACCGTATGGATGTACTCGTGCGGTGTTGTACCGTTTTGGCGTGGTTTGGTACCGTAATGACGTACACGTACAGTATTGCACTGATTTGGTGTGGTTGGCTACCGTATGGATGTACTCGTACGGTATTGCACCATTTTATCGTGGTTCGGTACCGTATGGATGTACTCAAACGGCATTGCACCGTTTTGGTGTGGTTCAGTACCGTATGGAGGTACTCGTACGGTATCGCACCGTTTTGTGACGGTTTGATACCGTATGGATGTACTCGTACGGTATTCTACCGTTTTGGTGAGGTTGGGTACCGTATGGATGTACTCGTACGGTATTGCACCGTTTTGGTGTGGTTCGGTACCGTATGGATGTACTCGTACGGTATTATACTCTTTTGGTGTGGTTCGGTACCGTATGGATGTGCTCGTGCGGTGTTGTACCGTTTTGGCGTGGTTTGGTACCGTAACGACGTACTCGTACAGTATTGTACTCATTTGGTGTGGATTAGTACCGTATGGATGTACTCGTATGGTATTGCACCATTTTGTCATGGTTCGGTGCAGTATGGATGTACTCGTACGGTATTGCACCGTTTTGGTGTGGTTCAGTACCGTATGGAGGTACTCGTGCGGTATTGCACCGTTTTGTTGTGGTTCGATACCGTATGGATGTACTCGTACGGTATTGTACAGTTTTGGTGAGGTTGGGTACCGTATGGATGTACTCGTACGGTATTGCACCGTTTTGGTGTGGTTCGGTACCGTATGGATGTACTCGTACGGTATTATACTCTTTTGGTGTGGTTCGGTACCGTATGGATGTGTTCGTGCGGTGTTGTACCGTTTTGGCGTGGTTTGGTACCGTAACGACGTACTCGTACAGTATTGTACTGATTTGGTGTGGATTGGTACCGTATGGATGTACTCGTACGGTATTGCACCATTTTGTCATGGTTCGGTGCAGTATGGATGTACTCGTACGGTATTGCACCGTTTTGGTATGGTTCAGTACCGTATGGAGGTACTCGTGCGGTATTCCACCGTTTTGTTGTGGTTCGATACCGTATGGATGTACTCGTACGGTATTGTACCATTTTGGTATGGTTTGATACCGTATGGATGTACTCGTACAGTATTGCACCGTTTTGCTGTGGTTCGATACCGTATGGATGTACTCGTACGGTATTCTACTGTTTTGGTGTGGTTTGCTACGTATGGATGTACTCGTACGGTATTGCACTGTTTGGTGTGGTTTGGTACCATAACGAAGTACTCGTACGGTATTGTACCGTTTTGGTGAGGTTTGATTCCGTATGGGTGCACTCGTACGGTATTGCAACGTTTCGGTGTGGTTCGGTATCGTATGGATGTACTCGTACGGTATTATAATCTTTTGGCGTGATTCAGTACCGTATGGACGCACTGGTACGGTATTACACCGTTTTTGTGGCGTCTGGTACCGCATGGAGATACTCTTACGGTATTATACCGTTTTGGTGTCGTTCGGTACCGTATGGATGAACTCGTATGGTATTGTACCCTTTTGGTGTGGTTTTGTACAGCATGGAGGTACTCGTACGGAATAGTTCCGTTTTGGTGTGGTTTGGCACCGTGTGGTTGTACTCGTAAACTATTGTACCATTTTGGTGTGGTTTGTTACCGTAATGAAGTACTCATACGGTATTGTAGCGTTTTGGTGTGGTTTAGTACCGTCTGGATTTACTCGTACGGTATTGTACCGTTTTGTGAGGTTTGGTACCGTACGGAGGTACTCGTACGATATTGTACAGTTTTGGTGTCTTTTGGTACCGGAGGGATGTAGTCAAAAAGTATTGTACTGTTGTGGTGTGGTTTGGTGCCGTATGCATGTACTCGTACGGTATTGCACCGTTTTGGTGTGGTTTGGTACCGTAAGAAAGTACTCGTACGATATTGTACCGTTTTGGTGTGGTTTGGTACCGTTTGGAGGTACTCGTATGGTATTGCACCGTTTTGGTGTGGTTTGGTGCCGTAACGAAGTACTCGTACGGTATTGTACCATTTTGGTGTGGTTTGGTACCGTATGGAGATAGTCATACGGTATTGTACCGTTTTGGTGTTGTTGGGTACCGTATGGATGTACTCGTACGGTATTGAAACGTTTTGGTGTGGTTCGGTACCGTATGGATGTACTCGTACGGTATTATACTATTTTGGTGTGGTTTGGTACCGTATGGATGTACTCGTACGGTATTGCACCGTTTTGGTGTGGTTTGGTACCGTATGGATGTACTCGTACAGTATTTTACCATTTTGGTGTGGTTTTGTACCGTAACGAAGTACTCGTACAGTATTGTACCTATGGAGGTACTCGTACGGTATTGTACCGTTTTGCTGTGGTTTGGTGCCCTGATGAAGTACTGGTACGGTATTGAACCTTTTTGGTGTGGTTTAGAACCGTATCGATGTACTCGTACGTTTTGTACCGTTTTGGTGTGGTTCGGTTCCGTATGGATAAACTCGTACGGTATTGCACCGTTTTGCTGTGGTTCAGTACTGTATGGACGTACTCGTACGGTATTGCACCGTTTAGTTGTGGTTTGGTACCGTATGGATGAACTCGTACGGTATTGCACCTGTTTTGGTGTGGTTTAGTACCGTATGGATGTATTCATACGGTTTTTTTCCCTTTCGGTGTGGTTTGGTACCGTATAGAGGTACTCGTACGGTATTGTACCGTTTTTGTGTGGTTCGGTGCCGTATGGATGTACTCGTATGGTATTGTACCGTTTTGGTGTGGTTTTGTACAGTATGGAGGTACTCGTACCGAATTATTCCGTTTTGGTGTGGTTTGGTACCGTATGGATGTACTCGTACGGTATCGTACCGTTTTGGTGTGGTTTGGTACCGTAATGAAGTACTCGTACGGTATTGTACCGTTTTAGTGTGGTTTAGTACCGTATGGATTTACTCGTACGGTATTGTACCATTTTGTGAGGTTTGGTTCCGTACGGAGGTACTCGTACGATATTGAACCGTTTCGGTGTGTTTTGATACCGGAGGGATGTACTCGTAAGGAATTGTATGGTTTTGGTGTGGTTTGGTACCGTATGGATGTACTCGTACGGTATTGCACCGTGTTGGTGTGGTTTGGTATCGTAACGAAGTACTCGTACGGTATTGTACCATTTTGGTGTGGTTTGGTACTGTATGGAGGTACTCGCAGGGGCGGAGCCACCATAGGGGACGTGTGGTCATGTGCCCCATGTGCCCCTACGGCATTTAAAAAAAAAAAAAATTTGGTTTTATATGTATATTATTTATGTTGAATGCATAGACCAAGTTGTTTGTTGTTGCACTGGCAAAGCACTGTACTTCTAACTAAGAGGTGCGCGGTTCAAGACTTCCCCCATTCATACATAGGTTTTTTTTTCTACTGCTTTTCTACTTCTAACCTAGTTGTCCCTGTGTGTGTGTCTTCTTTTTTTTTCCCCACAATAGGCACTAGAAAATGGTAGGTTTTTTTTCCCCCCCCCCCCCCCCAAAATGCACTAGAAAATGGTAGTGCGTATCTTGTTTTTTATATTATTTGTGGGTTCGAGTCTACCACCACATTTTATTTGTATGGTTTTTGTTCCCAAAACTATAATAATAGAGTTAGTAATAAAAAAATAGATGATGAATATGTGATAATGTTGTTTTAATGCATTTAGTCAATGCACGCAAGTTTGCCCAAGTAACTAATTATAAAAATACATATATAATTTAAAATTGTTAATTTATCATGAATGCCAAAATTATTTTGGAAAAAATGTGCTTAACTATAACTCGTATATTACGGTTACAAAAAAAATTGGTGCCCCCGCTATGTTAAATTCCTGGGTCCGCCACTGGGTACTCGTACGGTATTGTACCGTTTTGGTGTTGTTGGGTACCGTATGGATGTACTCGTACGGTATTGTACCGTTTTGGTGTGGTTGGGTACCGTATTGATGTACTCGTACGATATTGCACCGTTTTGGTGTGGTTCGGTACCGTATGGACGTACTCATATGGTATTGCACCGTTTTGGTGTGGTTGGGTACCGTATGGATGTACTCGTATGGTATTGCACCATTTTGGTGTGGTTCGGTACCGTATGGAGGTACTCGTACGGTATTGCCCCGTTTTGTTGTGGTTTGGTACCATATGGATGTACTCGTACAGTATTGTACCGTTTTGGTATTTTTTGGTACCGTATAGATGTACCCGTACAGTATTGCACCGTTTTGGTGTGGTTCGGTACCGTACGGATGTACTCGAACGGTATTATATTGTTTTCGTCTGGTTTGGTACCGTATGGATGTACTCGTACGGTGTTGCACCGTTTTGGTGTGGTTTGGTACCGTATGGAGGTACTCGTACGGTATTGTACCGTTTTGGTGTGGTTCGGTACCGTATGGATGAACTCGAATGGTATTATACTGTTTTGGTGTGGTTTGGTACCGTATGGATGTACTGGTACGGTATTGCACCGTTTTGGTGTGTTTTGATACCGTATGTGTGTACTCATACGGTATTTTACCGTTTTGGTGTGGTTTGGTACCTTATGGAGGTACTCGTACAGTATTGTACCGTTTTGGTGTGGTTCGGTACCGTATGGATGTACTCGTATGGTTTTGTACCGTTTTGGTGTGGTTTTGTACAGTATGGAGGTACTCGTACGGAATTGTTCCGTTTTGGTGTGGTTTGGTACCGTATGGATGTACTCGAACGGTATTGTACCATTTTGGTGTGGTTGGGTACCGTATGGATGTACTCGTACGGTATTGTACCGTTTTGGTGTGGTTTGGTATCGTATGGAAGTATTCGTACGGTATTACACCATTTTGGTGTGGTTTGGTACCGTATGGAGGTACTCGTACGGTATCGTACCGTTTTGGTGTGGTTTAGTACCGTATGGATGCATTCGTACGGTATTGCACCGTTTTGGTGTGATTCAGAACCGTATGGATGTACTGATACGGTATTACACTGTTTTGGTGTGGTTTGGTACTCTATGGAGGTTCTCGTACGGTATTGTTCCGTTTGGGTGTGGTTGGGTACCGTATGGATGTACTCCTACAGTATAGTACCGTTTTGGTGTGGTTTGGTACCGTATGGATGTACTCGCACGGTATTATACGGTTTTGGTGTGGTTTGGTACCGTATGGATGTACTCGTACGGTATTGCACCATTTTGGTGTGGTTTTGTACTGTATGGATGTACTCGTACGGTTCTATACTCTTTTGGTGTGGTTTGGTACCGTATGGATGTGCTCGTGCGGTATTGTACCGTTTTGGTGTGGTTTGGTTGCGTAACGACGTACTCGTATGGTATTTTACCATTTTGGTGTGGTTTGGTACCGTATGGATGTACTTGTACGGTATTGCACCGTTTTGGTTTGGTTCGGTACCATATGGATGTACTCAACGGTATTATACTATTTTGGAGTGGTTCGGTACCGTATGGATGTGCTCGTTCGGTATTGCACCGTTTTGGTGTGATTAAGAACCGTATGGATGTACTCGTACGGTATTGCACCGTTTTGGTGTGGTTTGGTACCGTATGGATGTTCTCGTACGGTATTGCACCGTTTTGTTGTGGTTCGGTACCGAATGGATGTACTTGTACGGTATTATACTGTTTTGGTGTTGTTTGGTACCTTATGGATGTGCTCGTGCGGCATTGTACCGTTTTGGCGTGGTTTGGTACCGTAACGCCGTACTGGTGCGGTATTGTACCGTTTTGGTGTGGTTTTGTACCGTATGGATATACTCGTACGGCGTTGCACCGTTTTGGTGTGGTTTGTTGCCGTATAGAGGTACTTGTACGGTATTGTACCATTTTGGTGTGGTTGGGTACCGTATGGATGTACTCGTACGGTATTGTACTATTTGTGTGTGGTTTAGTACCGTATGGATGTACTCGTATGGTATTATACTGTTTTGGTGTGGTTTGGTACCGTATGGATGTGCTCGTGCAGTATTGCATCGTTTTGGCGTGGTTTGGTATCGTAACGACGTTCTCGTACGGTATTGTATCGTTTTGGTGTGATTGGTACCGTAACGAAGTACTCGTACGGTATTGTACCATTTTCGTGTGGTTTGGTACCATAATGAATTACTCATACGGTATTGTACCGTTTTGGTGTGGTTTAGTACCGTATGGATTTACTCGTATGGTATCGTACCATTTTCTGAGGTTTGGTACCGTACGAAGGTACTCGTACGATATTGTTCCGTTTTGGTGTGGTTTGGTACCGTAATGATGTACTCGTACAGTATTGTACCGTTTTGGAATGGTTTAGTACCCTATGGATTTACTCGTACGGTATTGTACCGTTTTCTGAGGTTTGGTAACGTACGGAGGTACTCGTACAATGTTGTACCGTTTTGGTGTGGTTTGGTACCGGATGGATGTACTCGTACGATATTGAATCATTTTGGTGTGGTTTGGTACCGTATGGATGTAGTCGTACGGTATTGCCCCATTTTGGTGTGGTTTGGTATCGTATGGATGTACTCGTACAGTATTGTACCGTTTTGGTGTGGTTCGGTACCGTATGGATATACTCAAACGGTATTGTACCGTTTTAGTGTGGTTTGGTACCGTATGGATGTACTCGTACGGTATTGCACCATATTGGTGTGGTTCGGTACCGTAGGGATATACTCGTACTGATATGGATGTACTCGTACGGTATTGTACCGTTTTGGAATGGTTTGGTATCGTATGGATATACTCAAACGGTATTGTACCATTTTAGTGTGGTTTGGTACCGTATGGATGTACTCGTATGGTATTGCACCATTTTGGTGTGGTTCGGTACCGTAGGGATATACTCGTACTGAAATGTTCCGTTTTGGTGTGGTTTGGTACCGTATGGATGTACTCGAACGGTATTGTACCATTTTGGTGTGGTTGGGTACCGTATGGATGTACTCGTACGGTATTGTACCGTTTTGGTGTGGTTTGGTATCGTATGGAAGTATTCGTACGGTATTACACCATTTTGGTGTGGTTTGGTACCGTATGGAGGTACTCGTACGGTATTGTACCGTTTTGGTGTGGTTTAGTACCGTATGGATGCATTCGTACGGTATTGCACCGTTTTGGTGTGATTCAGAACCGTATGGATGTACTCATACGGTATTACACTGTTTTGGTGTGGTTTGGTACTCTATGGAGGTTCTCGTACGGTATTGTTCCGTTTGGGTGTGGTTGGGTACCGTATGGATGTACTCCTACAGTATAGTACCGTTTTGGTGTGGTTTGGTACCGTATGGATGTACTCGTACGGTATTATACGGTTTTGGTGTGGTTGGGTACCGTATGGATGTACTCGTACGGTATTGCACCATTTTGGTGTGGTTTTGTACCGTATGGATGTACTCGTACGGTTCTATACTCTTTTGGTGTGGTTTGGTACCGTATGGATGTGCTCGTGCGGTATTGTACCGTTTTGGTGTGGTCTGGTTGCGTAACGACGTACTCGTATGGTATTTTACCATTTTGGTGTGGTTTGGTACCGTATGGATGTACTTCTACGGTATTGCACCGTTTTGGTTTTGTTCGGTACCGTATGGATGTACTCAACGGTATTATACTATTTTGGAGTAGTTCGGTACCGTATGGATGTGCTCGTTCGGTATTGCACCGTTTTGGTGTGATTAAGTACCGTATGGATGTACTCGTACGGTATTGCACCGTTTTGGTGTGGTTTGGTACCGTATGGATGTTCTCGTACGGTATTGCACCGTTTTGTTGTGGTTCGGTACCGAATGGATGTACTTGTACGGTATTATACTGTTTTGGTGTTGTTTGGTACCTTATGGATGTGCTTGTGCGGCATTGTACCGTTTTGGTGTGGTTTGGTACCGTTACGCCGTACTGGTGCGGTATTGTACCGTTTTGGTGTGGTTTTGTACCGTATGGATATACTCGTACGGCGTTGCACCGTTTTGGTGTGGTTTGTTGCCGTATAGAGGTACTTGTACGGTATTGTACCATTTTGGTGTGGTTGGGTACCGTATGGATGTATTCGTACGGTATTGTACTATTTTGGTGTGGTTTGGTACCGTATGGATGTACTCGTATGGTATTGCATCGTTTTGGTGTGGTTTGATACCGTATGGATGTACTCGTGCGGTATTGCACCGTTTTGGCGTGGTTCGGTACCGTATTGATGTACTCGTACGGTATTCTACTATTTTGGTGTGGTTTGGTACCGTATGGATGTGCTCGTGCAGTATTGCATCGTATTGGCGTGGTTTGGTATCGTAACGACGTTCTCGTACGGTATTGTATCGTTTTGGTGTGATTGGTACCGTAACGAAGTACTCGTACGGTATTGTACCATTTTCGTGTGGTTTGGTACCATAATGAAGTACTCATACGGTATTGTACCGTTTTGGTGTGGTTTAGTACCGTATGGATTTACTCGTATGGTATTGTACCATTTTCTGAGGTTTGGTACCGTACGAAGGTACTCGTACGATATTATTCCGTTTTGGTGTGGTTTGGTACCGTAATGAAGTACTCGTACAGTATTGTACCGTTTTGGAATGGTTTAGTACCCTATGGATTTACTCGTACGGTATTGTACCGTTTTCTGAGGTTTGGTACCGTACGGAGGTACTCGTACAATGTTGTACCGTTTTGGTGTGGTTTGGTACCGGATGGATGTACCTCGTACGATATTGAATCATTTTGGTGTGGTTTGGTACCGTATGGATGTAGTCGTACGGTATTGCACCATTTTGGTGTGGTTTGGTACCGTATGGATGTACTCGTACGGTATTGTACCGTTTTGGTGTGGTTTGGTACCGTATGGATATATACTCAAACGGTATTGTACCATTTTAGTGTGGTTTGGTACCGTATGGATGTACTCGTACGGTATTGCACCATTTTGGTGTGGTTCGGTACCGTAGGGATATACTCGTACTGATATGGATGTACTCGTACGGTATTGTACCGTTTTGGAATGGTTTGGTATCGTATGGATATACTCAAACGGTATTGTACCGTTTTAGTGTGGTTTGGTACCGTATGGATGTACTCGTATGGTATTGCACCATTTTGGTGTGGTTCGGTACCGTAGGGATATACTCGTACTGAAATGTTCCGTTTTGGTGTGGTTTGGTACCCTAATGAAGTACTCATACGGTATTGTACCGTTTTGGTGTGGTTTAGTACCGTATTGATTTACTCGTACGGTATTGTACCGTTTTCTGAGGTTTGGTACCGTACGGAGGTACTCGTACGATATCGTACCGTTTTGGTGTGTTTTGGTACCGTAATGAAATACTCGTACGGTATTGTACCGTTTTGGTGTGGTTTAGTACGCTATGGATTTACTCGTACGGTATTGTATCGTTTTTTGAGGTTTGGTATCGTACGGAGGTACTCATACACTATTGTGCCGTTTTGGTGTGGTTTGGTACCGGATGGATGTACTCGTACGGTTTTGTATCATTTTGGTGTGGTTTGGTACCGTATGGATGTTAGTCGTACGGTATTGCACCGTTTTGGTGTGGTTTGGTACCGTATGGATAGACTCGTACGGTATTGCACCATTTTGGTGTGGTTTGGTACAGTATGGAGGTACTTGTACGGTATTATACCTTTTGGTGTGGTTTGGTACCGTATGGATGTTCTATTTCGGTATTGTTCCGTTTTGGTGTGGTTTGGTACCGTAACGAACTACTCGTACAGTATTGTACCGTTTTGGTTTTATTTGGTAACGTATGGAGGTACTCGTACGGTATGATACCATTTTTGTGTGGTTTGGAACCGTATGGAGGTGCTCGTACAGTATTTTACCCTTTTGGTGTGGTTTAGTACCGTCACAAAGTACTTGTACGGATATGTACCGTTTTGGTATGGTTTGCTACCGTATGGAAGTGCTCTTATGGTATTGTATGTACCGTTTTGGTGTGGTTTGGCACCGTATGGAGGTACTCATACGGTATTGTACCATTTTGGAGTGGTTTGGTACTGTATGGATGTACTCGAACGGTATTGCACCGTTTTGGTGTGGTTCGGAACCGTATTGATGTACTCGTACGGTATTGTACCATTTTAGTGTGGTTTCGTACCGTACGGATGTAGTCGTACGGTATTGCACCGTTTCGGTGTGGTTTGGTACCGTATGGTTGTACTCGTACGGTATGGTACGATTTTGGTGTGGTTTGATACGGTATGGAGGTACTCGTACGGTATTGTACCATTTTGGTGCGGTTTTGTACCATATGGATGTACTCGTACGGTATTGTACCGTTTTGGTGCGGTTTGGTGCCGTAACGAAGTACTCGTATGGTATTGTACCGTTTTGGTGTGATTTGGTAACGTATGGAGGTACTCGTACGGTATTGTACCATTTTGATGTGTTTTGTTACCGTATGGACCTACTCGTACGGTATTGTACCTTTTTGGTGTGGTTTGGTACCGTATGGAGGTACTCGTACCCTATTTTACCCTTTTGGTGTGGTTTGGTACCGTAACGAAGTACTTGTACCGAATTGTACCGTTGTGGTATGGTTTGGTACCATATGGATGTGCTTTTACGGTATTGTACCATTTTGGTGTGGTTTGGCACCGTATGGAGGTACTCATTTGGTATTGTACCGTTTTGGTGTGGTTTGGTACCGAATGGATGTACTCGTACGGTATTGCGCCGTTTTGGTGTGGTTCGGAACCGTATGGATGTACTCGGATGGTATTGTTTCGTTTTGATGTGGTTTCGTACCGTATTGGTGTATTCGTTCGGTATTGTACCGTTTTGGTATACATCGTACGGTATTGTGCCGGTTTGGTATCGTTTGGTACTGTACGGATGTACTCGAACGGTATTATACTATTTTGGTGTGGTTTGATATTGTATGGATGTACTCGTACGGTATTGTACCATTTTGGTGTGGTTTGGTACCGTAACGAAGTAGTCGTACGATATAGTACCATTTTGGTGTGATTTGGTAACGTATGGAGGTACTTGTACGGTATTGTATCGTTTTGCTGTGGTTTGGTACCGTATGGACGTACTCGTACGGTATTGTACCATTTTGGTATGGTTTGATACCGTATGGATGTACTCGTACGGTATTTTACCCTTTTGATGTGGTTTGGTACCGTAACAAAATACTTGTACGGTATTGTACCGTTTTGTTATGGTTTGGTACCGAAATGAAGTACTTGTACGTTATTGCACCGTTTTGGTGTGGCTTGGCACCGTATGGAGGTACTCATACGGTATTGTACCGTTTGTGTGTGGTTTGATACCATATGGATGTACTCGTACGGTATTGTGCCGTTTTGGTGTGGTTTGGTACCGTATGGATGTACTCGTACGGTATTGCACCGTTTTAGTGTGGTTCGGTACCGTATGGATGTACTCGTATGGTATTGTACCATTTTGGTGTGGTTTGGTACCGTATGGATGTACTCGTACGGTATTGTACCATTTTGGTGTGGTTTGGTACCGTATGGATGTACTCGTACGGTATTGCACCGTTTTGGTGTGGTTCGGTACCGTATGGACATACTCGTACGGAAATGTTTCATTTTTGTGTGGTTTGGTACCGTATGGATGTACTCGTACGGAATTATAACGTGTTGGTGTGGTTTAGTACCAATTTGTTGTGGTTTGGTACCGGATGGATGTACTCATACGGTATTGTATCATTTTGGTGTTGTTTGGTACCGTATGGATGTAGTCGTGCAGTATTGCCCCGTTTTGGTGTGGTTTGCTACCGTATGGATGTACTCGTATGTTATTGTACCGTTTTGGTGTGCTTTGGTGCCGTATGGAGGTACTCGTACGGTATTGTACCGTTTTGGTGTGGTTTTGTTCCGTATGGAGGTACTCGTACGTTATTGTACCGTTTTGGTGTGGTGTGGTACCGTTTGGGTGTACTCGGACGGTATTGTAACGTTTTGGTGTGGTATTGTACTGTTTGGATGTACTTGTACGGTATTGTAGCATTTTTGTGTGGTTTGGTACCGTATGGATGTACTCGTACGGTATTGTAGCATTTTTGTGTGGTTTGGTACCGTATTGTGGCGTTGTGGTGTGGTTTGGTGCCGTATGGATGTACTCGTACGGTATTGCACCGTTTTGGTGTGGTTCGGTACTATATGGATGTACTCGTACGGAATTGCACCGTTTTGGTGTGGTTCGGTACCGTATGGATTTACTCGTACGGTATTGTATATTTTTGGTGTGGGTTGGTACCGTATGGAGGTACTCGTACGGTATTGTACCATTTTTGTTTAGTTGGATACCGTATGGATGTACTCGTAAGGTGTTGTACCGTTTTGGTGTGTTATGGTTCTACAAGGTAATGTACCATTTTCGTGTGGTTTAGTACCGTATGGAGGTACTCGAACAGTATTGTACCATTTTGGTGTGGTATGGTTCCGTATTAAAGTACTCATATGGTATTTTACCATTTTGGTGTGGTTTGGTACCGAATGGATGTTCTAGATCAGTATTGTACCGTTTTGATGTGGTATGGTTGCGTCTGGACGTACTTGTACGGTGTTGTACCATATTGGTGTGGTATGGTTGCGTATGGACGTACTCGTACGGTATTGTACCGTTTTGGTGTGGTTTGGTGCCGGGTGGATGTACTCGCACGGTTTTGTACCGTTTTGGTGTGGTTTGGTGCCGTATGGATGTACCCGTACGGTATTGTACCGTTTTGGTGTGGTTTTGTACCGTATGGAGGTACTCGTATAGTATTGTACCGTTTTGGTGTGGTATTGTACCGTTTGGGTGTACTTGTACGGTATTGTAACGTTATGGAGTGGTATGGTACTGTATGGATATACTCGTACGGTTGAGTAGCATTTTTGTGTGGTTTTTGACCGTATGGACGTACTCGTACGGTATTGTACCGTTTTAGTGTGGTTTGGTACCATATGGTGTTAGTCGTATGGTATTGTGCCGTTTTGCCGTGCTATGGTACCGTATGCACGTACTCGTATAGTATTGTTCCGTTTTGGCGTGGTATAGTTCCGTATGGAGGTTCTCGTATGATTTTGTACCCTTTTCGTGTGGTTTGGTACCGTATCGAGGTTCTCATACAGTATTGTACCGTTTTGGTATGGTTTGGTTCCGTATGGAGGTACTCGAACAGTATTGTACCCTTTTTGTGTGGTATGGTTCCGTATTCAAGTACTCATATGGTATTGTACCATTTTGGTGTGGTTTGGTACCGTATTTAAATACTCGATTGGTATTGTACCGTTTTGGTGTGCTTTGGTACCGTATGATGGATCTCGTACGATATTGTACCATTTTGGTGCGGTATGGTACCGTTTGGGTGTACTCGTATGATATTTTAACGTTTCGGTGTGGTATGGTACTGTATGGATATACTCGTACGGTACTGTAGCATTTTTGTTTGGTTTGGAATCGTATACAGGTACTCTTATGGTATTGTACCATTTTCGTGTGGTTTGGTACCGTATGGATGTTCCCTTACGATATTGTACCATTTTGGTGTGGTTTCATACCGTATGGAGGTACTCGAGCAGTATCGTACCATTTTGGAGTGGTTTCGTACCGTATGGATGCACTCGTACGGTATTGTACCATTTTGGTGTGGTTTGGTACCATATCGAGGTTCTCGTACTGTATTGTACAATTTTGGTGTGGTTTGGTGCCGTATGGAGGTACTCGTATAGTATTTTACCGTTTTGGTGTGGTATGGTACCGTATGAAAGTACTCGTATGGTATTGTACCGTTTTAGTGTGGTTTGGTACCGTATTGAAGTACTCGTTCGGTATTGTAAAGTTTTGGTGTGGTATGGTACTGTATGGATGTACTCGTACGGTATTGTAGAATTTTTGTGTTGTTTGGTACCGTATGGACGTACTCTTACGGTATTGTATCGTTTTGGTGTGGTTTGGTACCATTTGGTGTTAGTCGTACGGTATTGTACCGTTTTGCTGTGCTATGGTGCCATATGCACATACTCGGGCAGTATTGTACCGTTTTGGTGTGGTATGGTTCCATTTGGAGGTTCTCGTATGGTATTGTACCATTTTCATGTGGTTTGGTACCGTATCGAGGTTCTCGTACGGTATTGTACCGATTTGGTGTGGTTTGGTATCGTATGGAGGCACTCGAACAGTATTGTACCATTTTTGTGTGGTATGGTTCTGTCTTAAAGTACTCATATGGTATTGTACCATTTTGGTGTGGTTTGGTACCGTATGACGGATCACGTACGATATTGTACCATTTTAGGTGAGGTGTGCCACCGTTTGGGTGTAGTCGTATGATATTGTAACGTTTTGGTGTGGTATGGTACCTGTATGGATGTACTCGTATGGTATTGTAGCATTTTTGTGCGGTTTGGTACCGTATGGACAGTACTCGTATGGTATTGTTTCGTTTTGGTGTGGTTTGGTACCATACGGTGTTAGTCGTACGGTATTGTACCGTTTTGCTATACTATGGTACCGTATGGACGTACACGTATAGTATTATACCGTTTTGGTGTGTTATGGTACCGAATGGATGTTCTAGAACAGTATTGTACCATTTTGGTGTGGTATGGTTGCGTCTGGACGTACTCGTACGGTGTTATACCATTTTGATGTCGTATGGTACCGTATGGACGTACTCGTACGGTATTGTACCATTTTGGTGTGGTTTTGTACCGTATGGTGGTACTCGTACGGTATTGTACCGTTTTGGAGTGGTTTGATACCGTATGGATGTACTCATACGGTATTGTACCATTTTTGTATGGTTTGTTACCATATCGAGGTTCTCGTACGGTATTGTACCATTTTGGTGTGGTTTGGTACCGTATGGAGGTACTCGTACAGTATTGTACCGTTTTGCTGTGCTATGGTACCGTATGGACGTACTCATAAAGTATTATACTGTTTTCGTGTGGTATGGTACCGAATGGATGTTCTAGAACGGTATTGTACTATTTGTGGGTGGTATGGTTGCGTCCGGACGTACTCGTATGGTGTTGTACAATTTTGGTGTGGTATGGTACGTTTTGTTGTGGTTTTGCACCGTATGGATGTACTCGTACCGTTTTGTACCGTTTTGGTGTGGTTTCGTACAGTATACAGGTACTCGTACGGTATTGTACCATTTTCGTGTGGTTTGGTGCCAAATGGATGTACCGGTACGGTATTGTACCGTTTTGGTGTGGTTTTGTACCGTATGGAGGTAATCGTACGGTATAGTACCGTTTTGGTGTGGTTTGGTACCGTATGCAGGTTCTCGTACAGTATTGTACCATTTTGGTGTGGAATGGTACCGTTTGGGTGTACTCGGACGGTATCGTAGCCTTTTTGTGTGGTTTTGTACCCTATGGACGTACTCGTACGGTATTGTACCATTTTGGTGTGGTTTGGTACCATATGGTGTTAGTCGTACGGTATTGTGCCGTTTTGCTGTGCTATGGTACCGTATGCACGTACTCGTATAGTATTATACCGTTTTGATGTGGTATGGTTCCGTATGGCGATTCTCGTATGGTATTGTACCATTTTCGTGTGGTTTGGTACCGTATCGAGGTTCTCGTACGGCATTTTTCTATTTTGGTGTGGTTTGGTTCCGCTTGGGTGTACTCGTATGATATTTTAACGTTTCGGTGTGGTATGGTACTGTATGGATGTACTCGTACGGTACTGTAGCATTATTTTGTGGTTAGGTACCGTATAGAGATACTCGTACGGTATTGTACCGTTTTCGTGTGGTTCGGTACCATATGGATGTACCCGGACGGTATTGTACCGTTTTGGTGTGGTTTTGCACTGTATAAAGGAACTCGTACGGTATTGTACCGTTTTGGAGTGGTTTTGTACTGTATCGATGTACTCGTACGATATTATGCCGTTTTGGAGTGGTTTGCTACCATATCGAGGTTCTCGTACGATATTATACCATTGTGGTGTGGTTTTGTACCGTATGGAGGTACTCGTACAGTATTGTACCATTTTGGTGTGGTATGGTACCGCTTGGGTGTACTTGTACGGGATTGTAACAATTTAGTGTGGTATGGTACTGTATGGATGTACTCGTACGGTATTGTAGCATTTTTGAGTGGTTTGGTACTGTAACGAGGTACTCGTATGGTATTGTACCATTTTGGTGTTGTTTGGTACCATATGGTGTTAGTCGTACGGTATTGTACCGTTTTGCTATACTTTAGCACCGTATGCACGTACTCGTACAGTATTGTACCATTTTGGTGTGGTATGGTACCGTATCGAGGTTCTCGTACGGTATTGTTCCATTTTGGTATGGTTTGGTACCGTATGGAGATACTCGAACAGTATTGTACCATTTGGGGCGGTATGGTACCGTATTGAAGTACTCGTTTGGTATTGAAGTATGGTATTGTACTCGTTTGGTATTGTACCGTATTGCGTATGGACGTACTCGTACGGTATTGTACCGTTTTGGTGTGGTTTGGTGCCGTGTGGATGTACTCGCACGGTTTTGTACCGTTTTGGTGTGGTTTGGTGCCGTATGGATGTACCCGTACGGTATTGTACCGTTTTGGTGTGGTTTTGTACCGTATGGAAGTACTCGTACAGTATTGTACTGTTTTGGTGTGGTATTGTACCGTTTGGGTGTACTTGTACGGTATTGTAACGTTATGGAGTGGTATGGTACTGTATGGATATACTCGTACGGTTGAGTAGCATTTTTGTGTGGTTTTTGACCGTATGGACGTACTCGTACGGTATTGTACCGTTTTAGTGTGGTTTGGTACCATATGGTGTTAGTCGTATGGTATTGTGCCGTTTTGCCGTGCTATGGTACCGTATGCACGTACTCGTATAGTATTGTTCCGTTTTGGTGTGGTATAGTTTCGTATGGAGGTTCTCGTATGATTTTGTACCCTTTTCGTGTGGTTTGGTACCGTATCGAGGTTCTCATACAGTATTGTACCGTTTTGGTGTGGTTTGGTACCGTATCGAGGTTCACGTATGGTATTGTACCATTTTTGTGTGGTTTGGTACCGTATGGAGGTACTCATATAGTATTGTATTGTTTTTGTGTAGTATGGTACCGTATTGAAGTAGTCGTATGATATTCTACCATTTTGGTGTTGTTTGGTATCGTATGCAGGTTCTCGTATGGTATTGTATCGTTTTGGTGCGGTATGGTACCGTTTGGGTGTACTCGTACGGTATTGTCACGTTTTGGTGGGGTATGTACTATATGGATGTACTCATACGGTATTGTAGCATTTTGGTGTTGTTTGGTACCGTATGGAGGTACTCGTATAGTATTGTATCGTTTTGGTGTGGTATGGTACCGTATTGAAGTACTCGTATGGTATTGCACCGTTTTTGTGAGACCCGACTCTTTTTTTTTTTTTTAAATGAAAAGAAAAGAAATAGGCTTATTAAATGTGAATTTTATTTTTTTTATGTGGGCCTCCAATGTGAATTTCTAAAACTATAGGGGTGTAGTTGTAAAAAATACAAAATGGGTTTGCTGGTGTGCACATGTTTGATAATGGAGCTGCTAAGGGTGCATGTAGATTAGTATAGATCGAGAGAGCAGAGAAAAAAAGAAAGAAAGAAGAACTCAACGAAAAAAAAAAGATCAGGAGGAAGAAATAAGGCGCAAAGGAACGGAAACGACGAAGGGAGGATTAGCGTTAACGGAAGTTCTAATCTCGGTGGGTAACTCTTCATCTCTTTTGTTTGTTGTTCAGTTAAGGTATCTCGTGGTTCTTGGGATTTCGATTAAAGTTGGTACCCTTGAAACAAGATTGGGGTTGTATTTCAGTATTTTCTCCATGTATAGCTCGAATTGGTGACTGGAAGCACAAAATTAGGCCTTAGGTCATAAAGCTTGTTGTAATTAGGGCTGAATTCCTTGTTACAGGTTGATTAGCTTAGGAAATTGACTGAATCGGTTATCCTATGTAGGATTGATTAGCTAAGATTATTTGTTAAAAAGCAAGAATTGTGTGTTAGAATGCTGGAAATAACCTCCATAGCTACTGTAAAAGAATGTTAAGTGTTGAATTTCATTCTAATCTGCTAGGATGCGAGCCGACATGCGAAAAAAAAAAATAATAATAATTTTGTTCGGTGCTGAAAACTGGGTTTGGTTTGCAACATGGAATAGTGGCTCCTCCATGGCTATCAAATAAGTATTTTTATCATATGTGGTCAAGCTTATGGAAGTATGTTACACACTAATTGCTATTCATCTAATCGGGTAGCTTTTTGATTATGAAAATGACACTCTTATGTGGTCCGATGTGCTGAATTTTATTACGTGGTTAGTCTAAAAGGAATTTGATGCTAGAGTTATGGTTGCAATCCTTTCATTTTTATGAGTATATTAATAATAATACTCACATGTGTTGATTTATGTGTTACGCGTCAGGTTCGGAGGCGGCGACGAGTACTGTGACTCCACGTAGGGAGTGAGTGTTGTGTTGGTACCTTTTTGGCTTGGCCTCAAGGTGGGTGTTCTTATTTTTAATAACGGAAGATGAGACATAATGTAAAGTTATGTTTTGTGTTGATAAGATATTGTTCAGGCTTGAAGTTATTTGATATATAGCCTTAGTGGCGTTAAGAATATGGCCTTAGTGGCGTTGTGAGTATTAGGCTCCGTTCCAGAAACCTTCTTATAAAATAAGTACTTATTTTGAAACTTCTCAAAGAAAAATAAGAAGGATTGTTCTACAAAACCTAAATAAGCAGTTTATTTCACATTTTCAAACTCAAAAATAACGAAAATGAAAAATAATTTTTTAATTTTTTTTGCACCGTATTAAAGATCTCAATGAGATCTATCAAATAAGATCCATATTGATAGAAAAATTATTTGCGTAAGCACATAATTTTTGAACTTGAAATTATCTTCTTAAAAAATAAGTAATTGTTCATCCTTTTGTGGAACAACCCTTCTTATTAGACAAAAAATAAGAACTTAAACCCGTTCTGGAACGGGGCCTTATAGCCTTAGTGGCGTGAATATTTTGCCGTAGTGGCGTGATTGTGAATATTGCCTTAGTGGCATTACTAGTACTATGTTGGTGTTGTTATAGTCATGGCCTCAAGCCTATAAATTTACCGGTGTATTAATGAAGTGGTTATAAATAGGCTGAATATTGTGGTTTGGAATTTTTTTTTTATAGCGCTTGTCAATATTGCTTCTTTTATTATGGATAAGAGCATTCACTGAGTACGTTGATAGCTCACACCCCCACAGTGTTTTCTTTTCAGGTGCGTGACGGCACGCGAGTCCACCGCAGAGTCTAGACAGGAGTTGTGTATATAGAAGTCTAGCTTTTTAACTCTTTTGATTATGTGCCTATTTTTGGAGCTTGTATATGTTGTAAATATATGTGGGCACGTCTTGTATGACAGTTATTTCCGTATATAAGCAACTTAAGTTTTTCTTTTTATGAGTTGGACGCTTGGCTGGTATTATATTTACTGTATGAGCAGGGCCAAGGTGTGGGTCCATCCCATTTGGAAAATAATTTAGTGTGGTGTTTTCCGGGATGGGGTGTGACAGTTTTGGTGTGGTTTGGTACCGTATCTAGGTTCTCGTACGGTATTGTACCGTTTTGGTGTGGTTTGGTACCGTATAAAGGTACTCATACAGTATTGTACCATTTTGGTGTGGTGTGGTACCGTATTAAAGTACTCCTATGGTATATTACCATTTTGGTGTGGTTTCGTACCGTATTGAAGTACTCGTTTGGTATTGTACCGTTTTGATGTGGCTTGGTACCGTATGCAGGATCTCGTACAGTATTGTATCATTTTGGTGCGGTATGGTACCGTTTGGGTGTACTCGTACGATATTATAACGTTTTGGTGTGGTATGGTACTGTATGGGTGTACTCGTACGGTATTGTAGCATTTTTGTGTGGTTTGGTACCGTATGGACGTACTTGTACGGTATTGTATCGTTTTGGTGTGGTTTAGTACAGTACGGTGTTAGTCGTACGGTATTGTACCGTTTTGCTGTGCTATGGTACCTTATGGACGTACTCGTATAGTATTGTACCGTTTTGGTGTGGTATGGTTCCGTATGGAGGTTCTCGTATAGTATTGTACCGTTTTGATGTGGTATGGTACCGTATGGATGTTCTCGAATGGTATTGTACCATTTTGGTGTGGTATGGTTGCGTATGGACGTACTTGTACGGTATTGTACCATTTTGGTATGGTGTGATACCATATAGAAGTACTCGTACGGTATTGTACCGTTTTGGTATGGTTTGGTACCGTATGGATGTACTCGTACGGTATTGTACCGTTTTGGTGTGGTTTGGTACCGTATGCAGGTACTCGTACGGTATTATACCGTTTTGGTGTGGTTTTGTACCGTATAGAGGTACTTGTACGGTATTGTACCATTTTGGAGTGGTTTAGTACCGTGTGGATGTACTTGTAGCAGCCCTGATTTTCAGTAAATAAAAATTTCATTCAATATTTGAATTTTTTTTGAATTACTTATTTTTTACTTTCAGTAATCCGTCATAATTAGATTCTAGTCCTTTGGGGCCAATCGTATTAGATTCCAACCGACTACTTGGAGGAACCGAGCAACCAAACTCCCCTAGTTACTAGATGAACGTTTTGAACCTCTTGAACCGTTTTTTCTTTACCCATTGGTCAATAGAAGTTAGGGTAATCTTTGTCCATTGGACAATAGGCCTCCTATTAAAAAATGTTGGTTAATACATGGATATAGTATTATATATGTTTTAAACATATGTCCAAGTACATTTATTATTTGTTTATTGGGTATTCTCCCATCCCCTATTGTCCATTGGTTATTAACCACTAGGAAAACTATTACACATTGGGTAATAGCTCTAATCTTCCAACAATGGACAAGGTTTTGTTAAATAATTAAGATTTGGATTCTCATGTGATTTTATACATTAAAATATTGGGGTATATCTAAACCCTACATTTCTAAAGTACTTTATTGAATAATATAGTACTTGTACTGTATTATTATTTTAATGGAGAGAATTCTAACTTTTTATTTAATTGGGGTACTTGGTACTACATCTATTTTTAAATATTGGGCATTTGTACACATATATCAAAACCCTAGATTTGTTTAGTACTACATTTATTTATTTAATAGGGCATATACCTAATTAGAATTCTTTAATAGGGGTATTTGATTTGAAAAATCTAGTACTTTGTACTTCTATATTATCATATATGCATATATATGTATGTAGTGTTCTAGGAGAGAGAGAGAGGGAGAGAGAGAGAGAGAGAGAGAGAGGGAGAGGGATTGCTGAGAGAGGGAGAGAGAGGGAGGAAGAAAGAGAGAGGAAAGAAAAGAAGGAGATTTGGTTGTATCACACCATGATCTTCTTACATCTTTCAAATCCATGGGTGTATCTTTCTTCCTAGCCAAGAATCTAACCTCCATTGTCCTTTTATGTTTGTTTAAACACCAAATCTTGTACAAACTCTCCTTCCATCCATCAAATCTTTCAAAAATCTTCCATAATCCAATCCTTGGTACAAATCCTAGCCATGCAAGCCTAGGATTAGGTGTTGATCTTTCTAATATTTCATAACAAGTTGTTAAAGATTGAGATATGGAGGGGGGGGGGGGGCCATGAGAGAGGGAAGGAGAGCCAAAGTTTTGGCTATAAATAGAGCCACCCTCATGCCATTCAACTCACACCTTCACTCCTTTGCTCTCACTTCTCTCTAGAAACCATTCCATTTTCCAGACAGCCTACTGCCCTTCACAAATCTTCATTTTTCTCCTGCTTAATGTAGTTTTTAGAGGTAACTCCCTTCAAGAAAGTTGTAGAGAACTTCGAGACCTTCAAGTTAGACCTAAGAACCACCCCAATTGGTGAAGAAATGACAAAGATATTGGCATCCGAAATTCAGTAAAAATCTCGGATTTTCATTTC
>CM033802.1:40509131-40648194 GCA_019656835.1 Rhododendron ovatum | reverse complement strand
AAACCACACCAAAAGGGTACAATACCGTACGAGTACATCCATATACACCAAAACGGTACAATTCCGTACTAGTACGTCGTTACGGTACGAAACCACACCAAAACGGTACAATACCGTACGAGTAGCTCCGTACGGTTTCAAACCACAACAAAACAGTACAATACCGTTCGAGTACTTCGTTACAGTACCAAACCATACCAAAATGGTAAAATACCGTCCGAGTACATCCATACGGTAACAAACCACACCAAAACTGTGCAATACCGTACGAGTACATCCATATAGTACCAAACCACACCAAAACGGTGCAATAACGTACGTGTACATCTGTACGGCACCGAACCACACCAAAACGGTACAATACCATACGAGTACATCCAAACGGTACAAAACCACACCAAAATGGCATAATACCGTACGAGTACATCCATACAGTACCAAACCACGCCAAAACGGCACAGTACGGTACGAGTACTTCGTTGCGGTACCAAACCACACCAAAACGGTACAATACTGTACGAGTACATCCATACGGTACAAACCATACCGTATAAGAACATCGTTACGGTACCAAACCACACCAAAAGGGTACAATACCATACGAGTACCTGCATACGGTAACAAACCACACCAAAACTGTACAATACCGTACGAGTACATGCATCCGATACCAACCCACACCAAAACGGTACAATACCGTACGAGTACATCCACGCGGCACCGAACCACAAAAAAACTGTACAATACTGTACGAGTACATCAATACGGAACAAAATCACACCAAAACGGTACAATACCGTACGAGTACATCCATACGGTACCAAACCACACCAAAACTGCACAATACCGTACGAGTACTTCGTTACGGTACCAAATCACACTAAAACGGTGCAATACCGTACGAGTACATCCATACGGTACAAACCACACCAAAACGGTGCAGTACCGTACGAGTACCTCCATACGGTACCAAACGACACCAAAACGGTACAATACCATTCGAGTACATCGTTACGGTAACAAACCATGCCAAAACGGTACAATACCGTACAAGTACATCGTTACGGTACCAAACCACACCAAAAGGGTACAATACCGTACGAGTACCGCCATACGGCAACAAACCACACTAAAACTGTACAATACCGTACGAGTACATACATACGGTACCAAACCACACCAAAACGGTGCAATACCGTATGAGTACTTCGTTACGGTACCGAACCACACCAAAAGGGTACAATACCGTACGAGTACTTCATTACGGTAGCAAACTACACCAAAACTGTCCAATACCGTACAAGTACTTCGTGACGGTACCAAACCACACCAAAAGGGTACAATACCGTACGAGTACATCCATATACACCAACACGGTACAATACCATACTAGTACGTCGTTACGGTACCAAACCACACCAAAACGGTACAATACCGTACGAGTAGCTCCGTACGGTTCCAAACAATAACAAAACGGTACAATATCGTACGAGTACTTCGTTACGGTACCAAACCACACCAAAACGGTAAAATACCGTCCGAGTACATACATACGGTACCAAATCACACCAAACGGAACAATTCCGTACGAGTACCTCCATACGGTACCAAACCACACCAAAACGGTGCAATACCGTACGAGTACATCCATACGGTACCGAACCACACCAAAACGGTGCAATACCGTACGAGTACCTCCATACGGTAACAAACCACACCAAAACAGTAAAATACCGCAGGAGTACATCTATACGTTACCAAACCACAACAAAACTGTACAATACCGTACGAGTACATCCATACCGTACCAAGCCACACCAAAACGGTGCACTACCGTACGAGTACTTCGTTACGGAACCAAACCACACCAAAATGGTACAATACCGCACGAGTACATCCATACGGTACCAAACCACACAAAAACGGTACAATACCATACGAGTACATACATCCGATACCAACCCACACCAAAACGGTGCAATACCGTACGAGTACATCCATACGGTACCAAACCACAATAAAATGGTACAATACCGCACGAGTACATCTTTACGATACTAAACCACACAAAAACGATACAATACCGTACGAGTACCAAACCACACCATAACGGTACAATACCGTACGAGTAATACAATACGAGTACATCCATACCGTACCAAACCACACCCAAAAGGTGCAATACCATACGAGTACATCCATACGGTACTAAACCACACCAAAACGGTGCAATACCGTACGAGTACCACCATACGTTTCCAAACCACACCAAAACGGTACAATACCGTACGAGTACTTCATTACGGTACCAAACAACACCAGAATGGGGCAATACCGTACGAGTACATCCATATGGTACTAAACCACACCAAAACGGTGCAATACCGTACGAGTACCACCATACGTTTCCAAACCACACCAAAACGGTACAATACCGTACGAGTACTTCATTACGGTACCAAACTACACCAAAATGGTGCAATGCCGTACGAGTACATCCATACGGTACCGAACCACACTGAAATGGTGCAATACCGTACGAGTACATTCATACGGTTCTAAACCACACCAAAACGGTGCAATACCGTACGAGTACATCCATACAGTACCAAACAACACCAAAACTGTGCAATACCGTACGAGTACATCCATACTGTACCAAATCACACTAAAACGGTGCAATACCGTACGAGTACATCTATACGGAACCAAACCACTCCAAAACGGAAAAATTCCGTACGAGCACCTCCATACGGTACCAAATCCCACCAAAACAGTATAATACTGTACGAGTACATCCATTGGGTACTGAACCACACGAAAACAGTACAATACCGTACGAGTACATCCATACGGTACAAAATCACACCAAAACGGTTCAAATCCGTACGAGTACATCCATACGATACGAAAACATACCAAAACCGGGCAATACCGTTCGAGTACATCGATACGGTACCAAACCACACCCAAACGGTGCAATACCGTACGAGTACATCCATACCGTACCAAACCACACCAAACGGTGCAATACCGTACGAGTATATCCATACGGTACTAAACCACACCAAAACGGTGCAATACCGTACGAGTATTACCATACGTTTCCAAACCACACCAAAACGGTACAATACCGTACGAGTACTTCATTACGGTACCAAACAACACCAAAATGGTGCAATACCGTACGAGTACTTCGTTACGGTACCAAACCACACTTAAATGGTGCTATATCGTACAAGCACTTCGTTACGGTACCGAACCACACTTAAACGGTGCAATACCGTATGAGTACATCCATACGGTTCGAAACCACACCAAAATGGTGCAATACTGTACGAGTACATCCATCAGCACCAAACCACACCAAAACGGTGCTATACTGTACGAGTACCTCCATACGGTAGCAAACCACACCAAAATGTTATAATACCGTACGAGTACTTCGCTACGGTACCAAACCACATTAAAAACTGTGCAATACCGTACAAGTACTTCGTTACGGTACCAAATCACACCAAAACGGTGCAATACCGTACGAGTACATCCATACCGTACCAAACCACACCCAAACGGTGCAATACCGTACGAGTACATCCATACGGTACTAAACCACACCAAAACGGTGCAATACCGTACGAGTACCACCATACGTTTCCAAACCACACCAAATCGGTACAATACCGTACGAGTATTTCATACCATACGAAACCACACCAAAACGGGACAATACCGTACCAGTACATCTATACGGTAATAAACCACACCAAAACGGTGCAATACCGTACGAGTATATCCATACTGTACAAAACCATCTCAAAAACAGAACAATACCGTACGAGTACATCCATACGGTACCAAACCACACCAAAACGGTGCAATACCGTACGAGTACATCCATACTGTACCAAATCACACTAAAACGGTGCAATACCGTACGAGTACACCTATACGGTACCAAACCACTCCAAAACGGAAAAATTCCGTACGAGCACCTCCATACGGTACCAACCCCACCAAAACAGTATAATACTGTACGAGTACATCCATTGGGTACCGAACCACACGAAAACAGTACAATACCGTACGAGTACGTCCATACGGTACAAAATCACACAAAAACGGTACAATACCGTACGAGTACCTCTATACGGTTCCAAACCAGAACAAAATGGTACAATACGTACAGAGTACTTCGATACGGTACCAAACCACAGCAAAACCGTAAAATACCATACGAGTACATCCATACGGTACAAAACCACACCAAAAAGGTGCAATACCGTACGAGTACATCCATACGGTACCAAACCACCCCAAAATTGTACAATACCATACGAGTACCACCATACGGTACCAAACCTCGAAAAACGGTACAATACCGTACGAGTAAATCCATACGGTACTAAACCACACCAAAACGGTACAACACCGTACGAGTACTTCATTACAGTACCAAACCACACCAAAACGGTACAATACCGTACGAGTACCTCCATACGGTTCCAAAGCTGAACAAAATAGTATAATACCGTACGAGTACTTCGTTATGGTACCAAACCACACCAAAACGGAAAAATATCAGACGAGTACATCCATATGGTACCAAACAACACCAAAACGGTGCAATACCGTACGAGTACATCCATCCGGTACCAAATAACACCAAAACGGTACAATATCGTACGAGTACCTCCGTACGATACCAAACCTCACAAAATGGTACAATATCGTATGAGTAAATCCATACGGTGCTAAACCACACAAAAACGGTACAATACTGTACGAGTACTTCATCACGGTAACAAACCACTCCAAAACGATGCAATACCGTACGAGTACCTCCATACGGTACCATACCACACCAAAATGGTACAATACCGTACGAGTACTTCGTTACGGTACCAAACCACACCAAAACTGTACAATAATGTACAAGTACTTCGTTACGGTACAAAACCACACCAAAAGGGAACAATACCGCATGAGTACCTCCATACGGTACCAAAGCACATCAAAACGGTACCAACCCACACCAAAACGGTACAATACTCTACGAGCACATCCATACGATACCAAACTACACCAAAATAGTATAATACCGTACGAGTACATCCATTGGGTACCGAACCACACCAAAACGGTACAATACCGTACGAGTACTTTCATACGGTGCCAAACCACAACAAAACGGTATAATACCGTACGAGTACTTCGTTACAGTACAAAACCCCACCAAAACGGTGCAATACCGTATGAGTACATCCATACGATACCGAACCACACAAAAAAGGTGCAATACCATACGAGTACATCCATACGGAACCAAACCACACCCAACAGTGCAATACAGTACGAGTACATCCATACGGTACCAACCACTCCAAAATGGAACAATTCTGTACGAGTAGCTCCATATGGTTCCAAACCACACCAAAACTGTACAATTCCGTACGAGTACCTCCATATGGTTCCAAACCATAATAAAACCATACAATACCGTACGAGTACATTCATATGGCACCAAACCACACCAAAATGGTGCAATACCATACGAGTACATCCATACGGTATCAAACCACACCAAAACGATAAAATACCGTACGAGTATATCCATCCGGTACCAAACCACACCAAAACGGTACAATACCGTACGAGTACATCCATACGGTACAAACCCACACAAAAACGGTAGAATACCGTACGTGTATCTCCATACGGTTCCAAACCACACCAAAATGGTACAATACCGTACGAGCACTTCGTTACGGTACCAAATCACACCAAAACGGTGCAATACCGTACGAGTACATCCATACGGTACAAAACCACCCCAAAAATGGTACAATACCGTACGAGTACATCCATACGGTACCAAATCACACCAAAATGGTGCAATACCGTACGAGTACATCCTTACGGTACCAAACCACACCTAAACGGCGCAATACCGTACGAGTACTTCATTACGGTACCAAACCACAACAAAACATTACAATACCATACGAGTACATCCGTACGGTACCAAACCACAGCAAAACGGTGCAATACCGTACGAGTACATCCATACGGTACCAAACCACACCAAAACGATAGAATACCGTATGAGTACCTCCATACGGTTCCAAACCACACCAAAACAGTACAATACCGTACGAGTACTTCGATACGGTACCAAACTACACCAAAACGGTGCAATACCGTACGAGTACATCCATACGGTACCAAAGCACATGAAAACGGTACCAAACAACACGAAAACGGTACAATACCATACGAGTACATCCATACGATACGAAACCATACCAAAACCGGGCAATACCGTTCGAGTACATCGATACGGTACCAAACCACACCCAAACGGTGCAATACTGTACGAGTACATCCATACCGTACCAAACCACACCCAAACGGTGCAATACCGTACGAGTATATCCATACGGTACTAAACCACACCAAAACGGTGCAATACCGTACGAGTACCACCATACGTTTCCAAACCACACCAAAACGGTACAATACCGTACGAGTACTTCATTACGGTACCAAACAACACCAAAATGGTGCAATACCGTACGAGTACTTCGTTACGGTACCAAACCACACTAAAATGGTGCTATACCGTACAAGCACTTCGTTACGGTACCGAACCACACTTAAACGGTGCAATACCGTATGAGTACATCCATACGGTTCTAAACCACACCAAAATGGTTCAATACTGTACGAGTACATCCATCAGCACCAAACCACACCAAAACGGTGCTATACTGTACGAGTACCTCCATACGGTACCAAACCACACCAAAATGTTATAATACCGTACGAGTACTTCGTTACGGTACCAAACCACATTAAAAACTGTGCAATACCGTACAAGTACTTCGTTACGGTACCAAATTACACCAAAACGGTGCAATACCGTACGAGTACATCCATACCGTACCAAACCACACCCAAACGGTGCAATACCGTACGAGTACATCCATACGGTACTAAACCACACCAAAACGGTGCAATACCGTACGAGTACCACCATACGTTTCCAAACCACACCAAATCGGTACAATACCGTACGAGTACTTCATTACGGTACCAAATAACACCAGAATGGGGCAATACCGAACGAGTACATCCATACGGTTCTAAACCACACCAAAACGGTGCAATACCGTACGAGTACATCCATACGGTACCAAACCACACCAAGACGGTGCAACACCGTGTGAGAAGCTCCATACGGTACCAAACCACACCAAAATGTTACAATTCCGTACGAGAATTTCGTTACGGTACCAAACCATAGAAAAAGGGTGCAATACCGTACGAGTGCATTCATACCGTACGAAACCACACCAAAACGGGACAATACCGTACCAGTACATCTATACGGTAATAAACCACACCAAAATGGTGCAATACCGTACGAGTATATCCATACTGTACAAAACCATCTCAAAAACAGAACAATACCATACGAGTACATCCATACGGTACCAAACCACACCAAAACGGTGCAATACCGTACGAGTACATCCATACTGTACCAAATCACACTAAAACGGTGCATTACCGTACGAGTACATCTATACGGTACCAAACCACTCCAAAACGGAAAAATTCCGTACGAGCGCCTCCATACGGTACCAAACCCCACCAAAACAGTATAAAACTGTACGAGTACATCCATTGGGTACCGAACCACACGAAAACAGTACAGTACCGTACGAGTACGTCCATACGGTACAAAATCACACAAAAACGGTACAATACCGTACGAGTACCTCCATACGGTTCCAAACCAGAACAAAATGGTACAATACGTACAGAGTACTTCGATACGGTACCAAACCACACCAAAACCGTAAAATACCATACGAGTACATCCATACGGTACAAAACCACACCAAAAAGGTGCAATACCGTACGAGTACATCCATACGGTACCAAACCACCCCAAAATTGTACAATACCATACGAGTACCACCATACGGTACGAAACCTCGAAAAACGGTACAATACCGTACGAGTAAATCCATACGGTACTAAACCACACCAAAACGGTACAACACCGTACGAGTACTTCATTACAGTACCAAACCACACCAAAACGATACAATACCGTACGAGTACCTCCATACGGTTCCAAACCTCAACAAAATAGTATAATACCGTACGAGTACTTTGTTACGGTACCAAACCACACCAAAACGGAAAAATACCAGACGAGTACATCCATATGGTACCAAACAACACCAAAACGGTGCAATACCGTACGAGTACATCCATCCGGTACCAAATAACACCAAAACGGTACAATATCGTACGAGTACCTCCGTACGATACCAAACCTCACAAAATGGTACAATACCGTATGAGTAAATCCATACGGTGTTAAACCACACAAAAACGGTACAATACTGTACGAGTACTTCATCACGGTAACAAACCACTCCAAAACGATGCAATACCGTACGAGTACCTCCATACGGTACCATACCACACCAAAATTGTACAATACCGTACGAGTACTTCGTTACGGTACCAAACCACACCAAAACTGTACAATAATGTACAAGTACTTCGTTACGGTACAAAACCACACCAAAAGGGAACAATACCGCATGAGTACCTCCATACGGTACCAAAGCACATCAAAACGGTACCAACCCACACCAAAACGGTACAATACTCTACGAGCACATCCATACGATACCAAACTACACCAAAATAGTATAATACCGTACGAGTACATCCATTGGGTACCGAACCACACCAAAACGGTACAATACCGTACGAGTACTTTCATACGGTGCCAAACCACAACAAAACGGTACAATACCGTACGAGTACTTCGTTAGAGTACAAAACCACACCAAAATGGTGCAATACCGTACGAGTACATCCATACGATACCGAACCACACAAAAAAGGTGCAATACCATACGAGTACATCCATACGGAACCAAACCACACCCAACAGTGCAATACAGTACGAGTACATCCATACGGTACCAACCACACCAAAATGGAACAATTCTGTACGAGTAGCTCCATATGGTACCAAACCACACCAAAACGGTACAACTCCGTACGAGTACCTCCATATGGTTCCAAACCACAATAAAACCATACAATACCGTACGAGTACATTCATATGGCACCAAACCACACCAAAGTGGTGCAATACCATACGAGTACATCCATACGGTATCAAACCACACCAAAACGATAAAATACCGTACGAGTATATCCATCCGGTACCAAACCACACCAAAACGGTACAATACCGTACGAGTACGTCCATACGGTACAAACCCACACAAAAACGGTAGAATACCGTACGTGTATCTCCATACGGTTCCAAACCACACCAAAATGGTACAATACCGTACGAGCACTTCGTGACGGCACCAAATCACACCAAAACGGTGCAATACTGTACGAGTACATCCATACGGTACAAAACCACCCCAAAAATGGTACAATACCGTACGAGTACGTCCATACGGTACCAAATCACACCAAAATGGTGCAATACCGTACGAGTACATCCTTACGGTACCAAACCACACCTAAACGGTGCAATACCGTACGAGTACTTCATTACGGTACCAAACCACAACAAAACGGTACAATACCGTACGAGTACTGTAACGCCCCGAATTTTGGGTACGTTAAAAAGGACAATTTCATTGAAAACCTCAAAATAGAGTCTGGCTCTTATTACAACAATCTCTTAATAAGAGTTCAATATTTACACAAATGAAGAGGGATTCTAGGGTTCCTAACTACAGCTTCTCCTGCTCCTTCATCCTAGCCAGCTCTTCAGCTCCAGAGGCTTCCACGGTGAACTGTTCGTTTTGAACAACTACAAGGTCTGACACATTATACCGGCGTCACCACCAATATAATATGTCAGGGTCACCAACAGGCAACACCGTGAGCTACAACGCTCAATAGGGAAACCTTACCCACCAACCTTAACTTACAACAAGACTAAAACAAAACATCAATTTCCACATGATACGTATAAACACAGCTAACAATGACACATCCACATTCATTAATCAACTTTCGTTGGTGTCCGAGATTTCCAGGTTTCTCCTACGCGACTCATCGTAGACCGTGTCAACATTTTCATTTACAAAACAACCTTTGTAAAATAACTTGCATTGGCTCCGTACCACGGATCACCAAGCACACATTTTCAAATCATTTGCATTGGCTCCGTACCGCGGATAACCAAGCCACACATTTTCAAAATCGTTTTTGCATTGGCTCCGTACCGCGGATAACCAAGCTACACACCCAACCTTGGTTCCGCCGCGCCGGGTTCCCAAGTATCCTCACAATGGTTCCGCCGCGCCGGGTTCCCATTGGCACACAACTGCATTGGCTCCGTACCGCGGATAACCAAGCATACACACCCAACCTCGGTTCCGCCGCGCCGGGTTCCCGAGTATCCTCACAATGGTTCCGCCGCGCCGGGTTCCCATTGGCACACAATTGCATTGGCTCCGTACTGCGGATAACCAAGCATACACATTTTCAAAATCGTTTTGCATTGGCTCCGTACCGCGGATAACCAAGCTACACACCCAACCTTGGTTCCGCCGCGCCGGGTTCCCAAGTATCCTCACAATGGTTCCGCCGCGCCGGGTTCCCATTGGCACACAACTGCATTGGCTCCGTACCGCGGATAACCAAGCATACACACCCAACCTCGGTTCCGCCGCGCCGGGTTCCCGAGTATCCTCACAATGGTTCCGCCGCGCCGGGTTTCCATTGGCACACAATTGCATTGGCTCCGTACCGCGGATAACCAAGCATACACATTTTCAAAATCGTTTTGCATTGGCTCCGTACCGCGGATAACCAAGCTACACACCCAACCTCAGTTCCGCCACGCCGGGTTCCTGAGTATCCTCACAATGGTTCCGCCGCGCCGGGTTCCCATTGGCACACAACCGCATTGGCTCCGTACCGCGGATAACCAAGCATACACACCCAACCTTGGTTCCGCCGCGCCGGGTTCCCAAGTATCCTCACAATGGTTCCGCCGCGCCGGGTTCCCATTGGCACACACACAAAACACACACCACACAATGGGCAAGTCCGGCCACATTGCGGTTTTCCAAATCATTTCTTTTACACACGCAAACACACGACTCACATAATGCCACCCAAAACCGGTCATTATGTAGTTTCAAAATATTTTCTTCCTCGAAAACATTTCCCTTTATTAACCACACCCTAGGTGTCATGTTTCTACTTTCTCGGTTCTCGTGTCTCGTTTACATACAAAGACTCCGCGGTAGGACAAGAATCATTCTAACAAGATCGTCCAATTCTATATTACTTAACACACTCAATAATCATTTATAGCATAACGCCACATGTACGGACGCCTTTGGAGTGTATCACTTATGCTTTATTCAAAGCACAACGCCATATGTACGGACGTCTTTGGAGTGAAATCACTTATGCTTTATCACATCACAAGTAATACAAGCAATTCATATATTCAACCCATAATCATCTTAAATATCAAAATACAATTACTTCTAAACAAACTATAAGATCTATCTTAGCAATTCAAAACAACAGCGCTATACTTAAGTAAGTAAGTAAATACGTAATAAATACGGAGTAAGTAAGGGTCTCCTTACAATCCTTCTTGGCGGTAGTCGGCTACGGAAGGTTAGTCGGCGGTCGGAAAGTACGTCGGTGGTCGGACGGAGTAACGTCCTACGGTATGCCTCCGGTAGCTTCGAAAGAGAAAGGTTTCTCTCGAAACTAATCTTGACTAAGACTACTACTACTTTTGGATCGAAGGGTGGTCGAGTGGCGGTCTAGTGGCGGTCTTGGATGAGTTTCTTGAAGAACTCAAGAACACTCAAGAACAAAGGAAGAACTAAAGAAAGAAACAAGGAATTTTAGAGAGAAGGAAGAGCAAATGAGAAGGTGTGTGTTGAATGAGAAGTATGGGGTCCTATTTATAGGAAAAATCTTGGCTCCTTCTCCCTCTTCATGGCCGGCCCCCTCCTCTCTCTCTCTACCTCAATTTTTGACACATGGCAAGCACTCATGGAAGATCAAAGTCTAAAACCCTAGGCATGCATGGCTAGATTGTCCTTTGATGGGATTATGGGAGATTTGTTGGAAGATTTGGAGACAAAGGTACAAGATTTGGCTTTGAACAAATATAGAAGTACAAATGGGAGTTATGTTTGGTTAGGGAAAATATTCTCCCATGGACTTGAAAGATGTAGGAAGATATGGAAGATCAAGGAAAGTCAAGTCAAGGTACAACCTATCTCTTTCTTCCTTCCTCTCTCTCTCTGTCCCTCCCTCTCTCTCTCTCGGCTCCCCTCTCTCTCTCTCTCTCGGCAATCTCTCTCCCTCTCTCTCTCTCTCTCTCTCTCTCTCAAGTACACTACACACACACATATATATGTATATATATTTGCAAGAATAATAAAGGTACAAAGTACAATATTCTTTCCAAATCCAAAAACCAATAAACAATCCTAATTAGACACATGTTTGAGTAAACAAATAAACTAGGGTACTTTGTACTCTAGGAAGATCAACTCCCCAATAAATTAATCCAATTGGGTACAAAACCCCAATATAAAATAATAACAAAGTACTTAGGAAAATCTTTAGGCTTTAAAGGCTACAAGGCTAATAAGTACTTACCAAATAAAAAATATATGGGTACTTCATCCCATGGGGTTTTTGAAAAAGACTAGTTTATTAAACCCATGTACTTGGTTTGAAAGAATAAGGCTATTACCCAATGGATAATAATTCTTCTTGCCTTTAATAACCAATGGACAAAAGGAGTACAAGTACCATTTATTAAAATAATATTTTCCAAAAAGACTACATGTACTTTTAAAATAAAAAGTTTATTGTCCAATGGGTAAAAATTACCCTAACCATTATGGACCAATGGATAAAGCAAAGGTTCAAAAGTCTCAAAAGGTCCAAAAGGTTCATCTAGCAACTAGGTGACTTGGTTGCTCGGTTCCTCCAACTAGTCGGTGGGAAATTAACTAAATTAGTCACGTCGGGTTTCTAGTCGAGAGTTTAATCAACAACCAAAATCCAACTAGACGAAAATAAACAAGAAGTCATATAGTCACTCAAGAGAAAATAAGTAATTTAAATAAAATTCAAATTTTTAACGAAATTTTTATAGACCAAAATTCAGGGGCGTTACAATCTATCCCCCTTAAAACAATTTCGTCCCCGAAATTGGCACGCAGCTACAAGTTAGACTTGGTTGCTAAACCAATCTCGGAATCAACGACTATCCCCCTTAAAAATTTGAAGTAGGTCACCATCAATCAAATTAAGCCTCATCACTTGCTTAACGAGATGGGGTTGAAGTTGCTTTTGCCGTCGAACAGCTTGCCTCGTCGTATGCCTTTGGTAAGGTCTCCACCGTAAATACCAATGCCAAGAACTTCTACCAAATCATCTTGCGGACAAGCATCCCTTAAGCGTTCCTAGCACATCCTTGTTGAACCCTCATGCTTCTCGATATTAAACCCATTTCCAAAAGTAGGAAACAATGGGTTCATTCCTCATAATCGTAAGGCATGAGTATTCCATCCTCACTCCGAGAATAAACGGTTTTTGGCAGGCAATCCTTGCGATACTCTTCAGTATTCGCAAAGGCATTGAAAGAACCTATGCAGCCACGGAAGATTATCCTCTCACAGTCGAAGCGTGCCTTCTTTCTTCTTCTCGAACGACGTCAGTGCTTCCCATGGTAACGTACTCGGCTTGATAGGCCCTTAATCCAATAGCTCTTGCAATTGGGTCTTGATCTCCCTTAGTTCCGCAGGGGCTTTTCGGTATGGCGTCATAGAAATTGGTGCGATTCTTGATTAAAATCCTATAGAGAAGTCTATTTCTCCTTAAGGCGATAAGCCAGGAAGTTCTTCAGGGAAAAACATCGGCATACTCGCACACGATGTGTGGTAATCCCACTTCCATTCTATCGGCTTCTTCCTACTGGAAACTAGCGGCCATCCAAGTAGTGGATTCTGCTACCTTCATCTCCTCGTCGTCAAACTCACCGTCCGTCTATCCCCCTTAAAAGGAATCGAGTCCCTTCTAGGGTATAAGATGTCACCATCCTTTGACGGCAGTCTATGACCGTTCGATGCGCTGATCGCCAATCCAATCGTTGGAATCCGTCATGTCGATTACTCCGAGGTCGCAGGTCAGGCGCAGGTTAAACGTAGGTTGGATACTACTAGCTCGTACCCCTTACGCACTAGACTAATAGTTATGCTCCCTTCGGTACAAAATCACACAAAAACGTTACAAAACCGTACGAGTACATCCATACGGTTCCAAACCACACCAAAATGGTGCAATACCGTACGAGTACAACCATACGGTACCAAACCACACCAAAATGGTATAATATTGTACGAGTACCTCCGTACGGTACCAAACCTCACAAAATGGTACAATACCGTACGAGTTAATCCATACGGTGCTAAACCACACTAAAACGGTACAATACCGTACGAATACTTCATTACGGTACCAAACTACACCAAAACGGTACAATACCATAAGAGTACATTCATACAGTTCCAAACCACACCAAAACGGTGCAATACCGTACAAGTACATCCATACGGTACCAAACCACACCAAAACGGTACAATATAGTACGAGTACCTCCATACGGTCCAAACCACACAAAAACGGTATAATACCGTACGAGTACTTCGTTACGGTACTAAGCCACCCCAAAACATTGTAATATAGTGCGAGTACGTCGATACGATAGCAAACCACACCAAAACGGTAAAATACCGTAAGAGGACTTCGTTACGGAACCAAACCACACCAAAACTGTAGAATACCGTACAAGTACTTCGTTACGGTACCAAACCACACCAAAACAGTACAATACCGTACAAGTACATCGTTACGGTAACAAACCACACCAAAAGGGTACAATACCGTACGAGTACCTCCATTCGGTACCAAACCACACCAAAACTATACAATACCATACGCGTACATCCATACGGTAGCAAACCACACCAAAACGGTACAATACCGTACGAGTATTTCATTACGGTACCAAACCTCACCAAAACTGTACAGTACCGTACAAGTACTTCGTGACGGTACCAAACCACACCAAAAGGGTATAATACCGTACGATTACCTCCATACGGTACCAAATCACATCAAAACGGTACCAAACCACACCAAAACGGTACAATACCGTACGAGTACATCCATACACAACAAAACGGTACAATACCGTACTAGTACGTCATTACGGTACAAAACCACGCCAAAACGGCACAATACCGTAAGAGTAGCTCCATACGGTTCCAAACCACAACAAAACGGTACAATACCGTACGAGTACTTCGTTACGGTACCAAACCTCACAAATACAGTAAAATACCGTCCGAGTACATCCATACGGTACCAAACCACACAAAAACGGTACAATACCGTATGAGTACATCCATACGGTACCAAACCACACCAAAATGGTACAATACCGTACGAGTACCTCCATACGGTTCCAAACCACAACAAAACGGTATAATACCGTACGAGTTCTTCGTTACGGTACCGAAGCACACCAAAACGGTAAAATACAGTACGAGTACATCCATACGGTACAAACCACACCAAAACGGTGCAATACCGTTCGGGTACATCCATATAGTACCAAACAACACCAAAACGGTACAATACCGTACGAGTACATACATCCGGTACCAACCAACACCAAAACGGCGCAATACCGTACGAGTACATCCATACGGCACCGAACCACACCAAAACGGTACAATACCGTACGAGTACATCCATACGGTACAAAACCACACCAAAACGGTACAATACCGTACGAGTACATCCATACGGAACCAAACCACACCAAAACGGTGCAATACCGTACGAGTAAATCCATACGGTACCAAACCACAACAAAACGGTATAATACCGTACGAGTACTTCGTTACGGTACCAAACCACAACAAAACGGTAAAATACCGTACGAGTATATCTATACGGTACCAAACCACACCAAAACGGAGCAATACCGTACGAGTACATCCATACGGTACAAAATTACACCAAAATGGTATAATACCGTACGAGTACATCTGTACGGTACCAAACCACGCCAAAACGGCACAATACCGTACGAGTACTTCGTTACGGTACCAAACCACACCAAAACGTTGCAATACCGTACGAGTACATCCATACGGTACAAACCACACAAAAACGGTGCAATACCGTACGAGTAGCTCCAGACGGTACCAAACCGTACCAAAACTGTACAATACCGTACGAGTACATACATCCGGTACCAACCCACACAAAAACGGTGCAATACCGTACGAGTACATCCATACGGCAGCGAACCACACCAAAACGGTATAATACCGTTCGAGTACATCCATACGGTACAAAATAACACCAAAACGGTACAAAACCGTACGAGTACATCCATACGGTACCAAACCACGCCAAAACGGCACAATACCGTACAAGTACTTCGTTACGGTACCCAACCACACCAAAACGGTGCAATACCGTACGAGTACATCCATACGGTACAAACCACACCAAAACGGTGCAGTACCGTACGAGTACCTCCATACGGTACCAAACCACACCAAAACGGTACAATACCTTACGAGTACATCGTTACGGTAAAAAACCATGCCAAAACGGTACAATACCGTACAAGTACATCGTTACGGTACCAAACCACATCAAAAGGGTACAATACCGTACGAGTACCGCCATACGGTAACAAACCACACCAAAACTGTACAATACCGTACGAGTACATCCATACGGTACCAAACCACACCAAAACAGTGCAATACCGTACGAGCACTACGTTACGGTACCAAACCACACCAAAACGTTACAATACCGTACGAGTACTTCATTACGGTAGCAAACCACGCCAAAACTTTCCAATACCGTACAAGTACTTCGTGACGGTACCAAACCACACCAAAAGGGTACAATACCGTACGAGTACATCCATATACAGCAAAACGGTACAATTCCGTACTAGTACGTTGTTACGGTACCAAAACACACCAAAACGGTACAATACCGTACGAGTAGCTCCGTACGGTTCCAAACCACAACAAAACAGTACAATACCGTTCGAGTACTTCGTTACGGTACCAAACCACACCAAAACGGTGCAATACCGTAATAGTACCTCCATAAGGTTCCAAACCACACCAAAACGGTACAATACCGTACGAGCACATTCATACGGTACCAAACCACACCAAAACGGTGCATTACCGTAATAGTACCTCCATAAGGTTCCAAACCACACCAAAACTGTACAATACCGTACGAGTACTTCGTTACGGTACCAAAGCACACCAAAACTGTACAATCCCGTACAAGTACTTCGTTACGGTACCAAACAACACCAAAAGGTTAAAATACCGTACGAGTACATCCATACGGTTCCAAACCACAACAAAACGGTATAATACCGTACGAGTACTTCATTACGGTACCAAACCACACCAAAATAGTAAAACACCGTACGAGTACATCCATACGGTACCAAACCACACCAAAATGGTACAATACTGTACGAGTATTTCATTACGGTACCAAACCACACCAAAACTGTATAGTACCGTACAAGTACTTCGTGACGGTTCCAAACCACACCAAATGGGTACAATACCGTACGAGTACCTCCATATGGTACCAAATCACATCAAAACGGAACCAAACCACACCAAAACGGTACAATACCGTACGAGTACATCCATACACACCAAAACGGTACCAAACCACGCCAAAACGGCACAATACCGTAAGAGTAGCTCCATACGCTTCCTAACCACAACAAAACGGTACAATACCGTCCGAGTACATCCATACGGAACCAAACCACACCAAAACGGTGCAATACCGTACGAGTACATCCGTACGGTACCAAACCACAGCAAAACGGAACAATTCCGTACGAGTACCTCCATACGGTACCAAGCCACTCCAAAATGGTGCAATACCGTACGATTACTTCGTTACGGTACCAAACCACACCATAACGGTGCAATACCGTACGAGTACAACCATACGGTACCAAACCACACCAAAATGGAATAATATCGTACGAGTACCTCCGTACGGTACCAAACCTCACAAAACGATACAATACCGTACGAGTAAATCCATACGGTGCTAAGCCACACCAAAACGGTACAATACCGTAAGAGTACTTCATTACGGTACCAAACTACACCAAAACGGTACCAAACTACACCATAACCGAACAATGCCATAAGAGTACATTCATACGGTTCCAAACCACACCAAAACGGTGCAATACCGTACGAGTATATCCATACGGTTCCAAACCACAACAAAATGGTACAATATCGCACGAGTACATCCATACGGTACCAAACCACACCAAAACGGTACAATACAGTACGAGTACCTCCATATGGTCCAAACCACACAAAAACGGTATAATACCGTACGAGTACTTCGTTACGGTACCAAGCCACCCCAAAACGGTGTAATATCGTGCGAGTACATCGATACGGTAGCAAACCACACCAAAACGGTAAAATACTGTAAGAGTACTTCGTTACGGAACCAAACCACACCAAAACTGTAGAATACCGTACAAGTACTTCGTTACGGTACCAAACCACACCAAAACAGTACAATACCGTACAAGTACATCGTTACGGTAACAAACCAAACCAAAAGGGTACAATACCGTACGAGTACCTCCATTCGGTACCAAACCACACCAAAACTATACAATACCATAAGCGTACATCCATACGGTAGCAAACCACACCAAAACGGTACAATACCGTATGAGTATTTCATTACGGAACCAAACCACACCAAAACTGTACAGTACCGTGCAAGTACTTCGTGACGGTACCAAACCACACCAAAAGGGTATAATACCGTACGAGTACCTCCATACGGTACCAAATCACATCAAAACGGTACCAAACCACACCAAAACGGTACAATACCGTACGAGTACTTCCATACACACCAAAATGGTACAATACCGTACTAGTACGTCGTTACGGTACCAAACCACGCCAAAACGCCACAATACCGTAAGATTAGCTCCATACGGTTCCAAACCACAACAAAACGGTACAATACCGTACGAGTACTTCGTTACGGTACCGAAGCACACCAAAACGGTAAAATACAGTACGAGTACATCCATACGTTACCAAACCACACCAAAACGGTGCAACACCGTTCGGGGACATCCATATAGTACCAAACCACACCAAAACGGTACAATACCGCACGAGTACATACATCCGGTACCAACCAACACCAAAACGGTGCAATACCGTACGATTACATCCATACGGCACCGAACCACACCAAAACGGTACAATACCGTACGAGTACATCCATACGATACAAAACCACACCAAAACGGTACAATACCGTACGAGTACATCCATATGGAACCAAACCACACCAAAACAGTGCAATACCGTACGAGTACATCCATACGGTTCCAAACCACAACAAAACGGTACAATACCGAACGAGTACTTCGTTACGGTACCAAGCCACACCAAAACAGTAAAATACCGTCCGAGTACATCCATACGGTACCAAACCACACAAAAACGGTACAATACCGTACGAGTACATCCGTACGGTACCAAACCACACCAAAACGGTACAATACCGTACGAGTACCTCCATACGGTTCCAAACCACAACAAAATGGTACAATACTGTACGAGTATTTCATTACGGTACCAAACCACACCAAAACTGTATAGTACCGTACAAGTACTTCGTGACGGTTCCAAACCACACCAAATGGGTACAATACCGTACGAGTACCTCCATATGGTACCAAATCACATCAAAACGGAACCAAACCACACCAAAACGGTACAATACCGTACGAGTACATCCATACACACCAAAACGGTACCAAACCACGCCAAAACGGCACAATACCGTAAGAGTAGCTCCATACGCTTCCTAACCACAACAAAACGGTACAATACCGTCCGAGTACATCCATACGGAACCAAACCACACCAAAACGGTGCAATACCGTACGAGTACATCCGTACGGTACCAAACCACAGCAAAACGGAACAATTCCGTACGAGTACCTCCATACGGTACCAAGCCACTCCAAAATGGTGCAATACCGTACGATTACTTCGTTACGGTACCAAACCACACCATAACGGTGCAATACCGTACGAGTACAACCATACGGTACCAAACCACACCAAAATGGAATAATATCGTACGAGTACCTCCGTACGGTACCAAACCTCACAAAACGATACAATACCGTACGAGTAAATCCATACGGTGCTAAGCCACACCAAAACGGTACAATACCGTAAGAGTACTTCATTACGGTACCAAACTACACCAAAACGGTACCAAACTACACCATAACCGAACAATGCCATAAGAGTACATTCATACGGTTCCAAACCACACCAAAACGGTGCAATACCGTACGAGTATATCCATACGGTTCCAAACCACAACAAAATGGTACAATATCGCACGAGTACATCCATACGGTACCAAACCACACCAAAACGGTACAATACAGTACGAGTACCTCCATATGGTCCAAACCACACAAAAACGGTATAATACCGTACGAGTACTTCGTTACGGTACCAAGCCGCCCCAAAACGGTGTAATATCGTGCGAGTACATCGATACGGTAGCAAACCACACCAAAACGGTAAAATACTGTAAGAGTACTTCGTTACGGAACCAAACCACACCAAAACTGTAGAATACCGTACAAGTACTTCGTTACGGTACCAAACCACACCAAAACAGTACAATACCGTACAAGTACATCGTTACGGTAACAAACCAAACCAAAAGGGTACAATACCGTACGAGTACCTCCATTCGGTACCAAACCACACCAAAACTATACAATACCATAAGCGTACATCCATACGGTAGCAAACCACACCAAAACGGTACAATACCGTATGAGTATTTCATTACGGAACCAAACCACACCAAAACTGTACAGTACCGTGCAAGTACTTCGTGACGGTACCAAACCACACCAAAAGGGTATAATACCGTACGAGTACCTCCATACGGTACCAAATCACATCAAAACGGTACCAAACCACACCAAAACGGTACAATACCGTACGAGTACTTCCATACACACCAAAACGGTACAATACCGTACTAGTACGTCGTTACGGTACCAAACCACGCCAAAACGCCACAATACCGTAAGAGTAGCTCCATACGGTTCCAAACCACAACAAAACGGTACAATACCGTACGAGTACTTCGTTACGGTACCGAAGCACACCAAAACGGTAAAATACAGTACGAGTACATCCATACGTTACCAAACCACACCAAAACGGTGCAACACCGTTCGGGTACATCCATATAGTACCAAACCACACCAAAACGGTACAATACCGCACGAGTACATACATCCGGTACCAACCAACACCAAAACGGTGCAATACCGTACGATTACATCCATACGGCACCGAACCACACCAAAACGGTACAATACCGTACGAGTACATCCATACGATACAAAACCACACCAAAACGGTACAATACCGTACGAGTACATCCATACGGAACCAAACCACACCAAAACAGTGCAATACCGTACAAGTACATCCATACGGTTCCAAACCACAACAAAACGGTACAATACCGAACGAGTACTTCGTTACGGTACCAAGCCACACCAAAACAGTAAAATACCGTCCGAGTACATCCATACGGTACCAAACCACACAAAAACGGTACAATACCGTACGAGTACATCCGTACGGTACCAAACCACACCAAAACGGTACAATACCGTACGAGTACCTCCATACGGTTCCAAACCACAACAAAACGGTATAATACCTTACGAGTACTACGTTACGGTACCGAAGCACACCAAAACGGTAAAATACAGTACGAGTACATCCATACGGTACCAAACCACACCAAAACAGTGCAATACCGCTCGGGTACATCCATATAGTACCAAACCACACCAAAACGGTATAATACCGTACGAGTACATACATCCGGTACCAACCCACACCAAAACGGTGCAATACCGTACGAGTACATCCATACGGCACCGAACCACACCAAAACGGTGCAATACCGTACGAGTACATCCATACGGTACAAAACCACACCAAAATGGTACAATACCGTACGAGTACATCCATACGGAACCAAACCACACCAAAACGGTGCAATACCGTACGAGTACATCCATACGGTACCAAACCACAACAAAACGGTATAATACCGTACGAGTACCTCGTTACGGTACCAAACCACACCAAAACGGTAAAATACCGTACGAGTACATCCATACGGTACCAAACCACACCAAAACGGAGCAATACCGTATGAGTACATCCATACGGTACAAAATTACACCAAAATGGTACAATACCACACGAGTACATCCATACGGTACCAAACCACGCCAAAACGGCACATTACCGTACGAGTACTTCGTTACGGTACCAAACCACCCCAAAACGGTGCAATACCGTACGAGTACATCCATACGGTACAAACCACACAAAAACGGTGCAATACCGTACGAGTACCTCCATACGGTACCAAACCACACCAAAACGGTACAATACCGTGCGAGCACATCCATACGGTACCAAACCACACCAAAATGGTGCAATACCGTAATAGTACCTCCATACGGTTCCAAACCACACTAAAACGGTACAATACCGTACGAGTACTTCGTTACGGTACCAAAGCACACCAAAACTGGTCAATCCCGTGCAAGTACTTCGTTATGGTACCAAACCACACCAGAAGGTTAAAATACCGTACGAGTACATCCATACGGTTCCAAGCCACAACAAAACGGTATAATACCGTACGAGTAGTTCGTTACAGTACCAAACCTCACCAAAACAGTAAAATACCGTACGAGTACTTCCATACGGTACCAAATCACATCAAAACGGTACCAAACCACACCAAAATGGTACAATACCGTACGAGTTCATCCATACACATCAAAACGGTACAATACCGTACTAGTACATCGTGACGGTACCAAACCACGCCAAAACGGCACAATACCGTAAGAGTAGCTCCATACGGTTCCAAACCACAACAAAACGGTACAATACCGTACGAGTACTTCGTTACGGTACAAAACCACACCAAAACGTTAAAATACCGTATGAGTACATCCATACGGTACCAAACCACACCAAAACGGTGCAATACCGTACGAGTACATCCGTACGGTACCAAACCACACCAACACGGAACAATTCCGTACGACTACCTCCATACGGTATAATATCGTACGAGTACCTCCGTACGGTACCAAACCTCACAAAACGGTATAATACCGTACGAGTAAATCCATACGGTGCTAAACCACACCAAAACGGTACAATACCGTACGAGTCCTTCATTACGGTACCAAACTACACCAAAACGGTACAATACCATAAGAGTACATTCATACGGTTCAAAACCACACCAAAACGGTGCAATACCGTACGAGTACATCCATACGGTTCAAAACCACAACAAAATGGTACAATATCGTACGAGTACATTCATACGATACCAAACCACACCAAAACGTTACAATAAAGTACGAGTACCTCCATACGGTCCAAACCACACAAAAACGGTATAATACCGTACGAGTACTTCGTTACGGTACCAAGCCACCCCAAAACGGTGCAATATTGTGCGAGTACATCGATACGGTAGCAAACCACACCAAAACGGTACAATACCGTACGAGTACTTCGTTACAGAACCAAACCACACCAAAATTGTAGAATACCGTACAAGTACTTCGTTACGGTACCAAACCACACCAAAACAGTACAATACCGTACAAGAACATCGTTACGGTAACAAACCACACCAAAAGGTTACAATACTGTACGAGTACCTCCATTCGGTACCAAACCACACCAAAACTATACAATACCATACGAGCACATCCATACGGTACCAAACCACACCAAAACGGAACAATTCCGTACGAGTACCTCAATACGGTACAAAACCACTCCAAAACGGTACAATACCGTACGAGTACTTCGTTAGGGTACCAAACCACTCCAAAACGGTAAAATACAGTACGAGTACATCCATACGGTACCAAACCACACCGAAACGGTGCAGTACCGTACGAGTACGTCCATACTGTACAAAACCACACCAAAACGGTAAAATATCGTACGAGTACCTTCGTACGGTACCAAACCTCACAAAACGGTACAATACCGTATGAGTAAAAGCATACGGTGTTAAACCACACCAAAACGGTACAACACCGTACGAGTACTTCATTACAGTACCAAACCACACCAAAACGGTGCAATACCGTACGAGTACATCCATACGATACCAAACCACAACAAAATGGTACAATACCGTACGAGTACATCCATACGGTACCAAACCACACAGAATCGGTACAATACTGTACGAGTACATCCATACGGTACGAAACTACACCAAAACGGTACAATACCGTACGAATAACTCCATACGGTTCCAAACAACAACAAAACGGTATAATACCGTACGAGTACTTCATTACGGTACCAAACAACACCAAAACGGTAAAATACCGTATGACTACATCCATACGGTACCAAACCACACCAAAACTGTACAATACCGTAGGATTACATCCATACGGTAAAAAACCACACCAAAACGGCACAATACCATACGAGTACATCCATACGGTACCAAACCACGCCAAAACGGCACAGTACGGTACGAGTACTTCGTTGCGGTACCAAACCACACCAAAATGGTGCAACACCGTACGACTACATCCATACGGTACAAACCACACCAAAACGGTGCAGTACCGTACGAGTACCTCCATACGGTACCAAACCACACCAAAACGGTACAATACCTTACGAGTACATCGTTACGGTAAAAAACAATGCCAAAACTGTACAATACCGTACAAGTACATCGTTACGGTACCAAACCACACCAAAAGGGTACAATACCGTACGAGTACCGCGATACGGTAACAAACCACACCAAAACTGTACAATACCGTACGAGTACATCCATACGGTACCAAACCACACCAAAACGGTGCAATACCGTACGAGCACTACGTTACGGTACCAAACCACACCAAAATGTTACAATACCGTACGAGTACTTCATTACGGTAGCAAACCACACCAAACTTTCCAATACCGTACAAGTACTTCGTGACGGTACCAAACCACACCAAAAGGGTGCAATACCGTACGAGTACATCCATATACACCAAAACGGTACAATTCCGTACTAGTACGTCGTTACGGTACGAAACCACACCAAAACGGTACAATACCGTACGAGTAGCTCCGTACGGTTCCAAACCACAACAAAACAGTACAATACCATTCGAGTACTGTGTTACAGTACCAAACCATACCAAAATGGTAAAATATCGTCCGAGTACATCCATACGGTACCAAACCACACCAAAACTGTGCAATACCGTACGAGTACATCCATATAGTACCAAACCACACCAAAACGGTGCAATAACGTACGTGTACATCTGTACGGCACCGAACCACACCAAAACGGTACAATACCGTACGAGTACATCCAAACGGTACAAAACCACACCAAAACGGCACAATACCGTACGAGTACATCCATAGGGTACCAAACCACGCCAAAACGGCACAGTACGGTACGAGTACTTCATTGCAGTACCAAACCACACCAAAACGGTGCAATGCTGTACGAGTACATCCATATGGTACAATCCACACCAAAACGGTGAAATACCGTACGAGTACCTCCATACGGTACCAAACCACACCAAAACGGTACAATACCATGCCAAAACGGTAAAATGTCGTACAAGTACATCGTTACGGTACCAAACCACACCAAAAGGGTACAATACTGTACGAGTACATCCATACGGTACGAAACTACACCAAAACGGTACAATACCGTACGAATACCTCCATACGGTTCCAAACAACAACAAAACGGTATAATACCGTACGAGTACTTCATTACGGTACCAAACAACACCAAAACGGTAAAATACCGTATGACTACATCAATACGGTACCAAACCACACCAAAACTGTACAATACCGTAGGATTACATCCATACGGTAAAAAACCACACCAAAACGGCACAATACCATACGAGTACATCCATACGGTACCAAACCACGCCAAAACGGCACAGTACGGTACGAGTACTTCGTTGCGGTACCAAACCACACCAAAATGGTGCAACACCGTACGAGTACATCCATACGGTACAAACCACACCAAAACGGTGCAGTACCGTACGAGTACCTCCATACGGTACCAAACCACACCAAAACGGTACAATACCTTACGAGTACATCGTTACGGTAAAAAACAATGCCAAAACGGTACAATACCGTACAAGTACATCGTTACGGTACCAAACCACACCAAAAGGGTACAATACCGTACGAGTACCGCGATACGGTAACAAACCACACCAAAACTATACAATACCGTACAAGTACCTCCATACGGTTCCAAACCACAACAAAACGGTATAATACCGTACGAGTACTTCGTTACGGTACCAAACCACACCAAAACGGTGCCATACCTTTCGGGTACATCCATATAGTACCAAACCACACCAAAACGGTACAATACCGTACGAGTACATACATCCGGTACCAACCCACACCAAAACGGTGCAATACTGTACGAGTACATCCATACGCCACCGAACCACACCAAAACGGTACAATACAGTACGTGCACATCATAAGGTACAAAACCACACCAAAACGGTACAATACCGTACGAGTACATCCATACGGTACCAAACCAGGCCAAAACGGCACAATACCGTACAAGTACTTCGTTACGGCACCAAACCATACCAAAACGATGCAATACCATACGAGTACATACATACGGTACCAAACCACACCAAAACGGTGCAATATCGTACGAGTACATCTATATAGTACCAAACCACACCAAAACGGTACAATACCGTACGAGTACATACATCCGGTACCAACCCACACCAAAACGGTGCAATACCGTACGAGTACCTCCATACGGTAACAAACCACACAAAAACGGTATAATACCGCTTGAGTACATCCTTACGGTACCAAACCACACCAAAACTGTACAATACTGTACGAGTACATCCATACGGTACCAAACCACAACAAAACGGTACAATACCGTACGAGTACATCCATACACCCTAGAACGGTACAGTACCGTTCTAGTACGTCGTTACGGTACCAAACCACACCAAAACGGTACAATACCGTACGAGTATCTCCGTCCGGTTCCAAACCACAACAAAACGGTACAATACCGTACGAGTACTTCGTTACGGTACCAAACAACACCAAAACGATAAAATACCGTCCGAGTACATCCATACGGTACCAAACCACACCAAAACGGTACAATACCGTACGAGTAGCTCCGTACGGTTCCAAACAACAACCAAACGGTACAATACCGTGCGAGTACTTCGTTACGGTACCAAACCACACGAAAACGGTAAAATACCGTCCGAGTACATACAGACGGTACCAAATCACACCAAACGGAACAATTCCGTACGAGTACCTCCATACGGTTCTAAACCACAACAAAACGGTATAATACCGTACGAGTACTTCGTTACGGTACCAAACCACACCAAAACGGTGCCATACCGTTCGGGTACATCCATATAGTACCAAACCACACCAAAACGGTACAATACCGTACGAGTACATACATCCGGTACCAACCCACACCAAAACGGTGCAATACTGTACGAGTACATCCATACGGCACCGAACCACACCACAACGGTACAATACAGTACGTGCACATCATAAGGTACAAAACCACACCAAAACGTTACAATACCGTACGAGTACATCCATACGGTACCAAACCATGCCAAAACGGCACAATACCGTACAAGTACCTTCGTTACGGCACCAAACCACACCAAAATGGTACAATACCATACGAGCACATCCATACGGTACTAAACCATACCAAAACAATATAATACCGCACGAGTACATCCATAGGTTACCGAACCACAGCAAAACGATGCAATACCGTACGAGTACATCCATACGCTTCCAAAGCACACCGAAACGGTACAATACCGTACAAGTACCTTCATACGGTGCCAAACCACAACAAAACGGTACAATACAGTACAAGTACTTCGTTACAGTACCAAACCACACCAAAACGGTGCAATACCGTACAAGTACATCCATACAGTAACAAAACAAACCAAAACGGTACAATACCATACGAGTACATCCATATGGTACCAAACCACAACAAAACGGTACAATACCGTACGAGTACCTCCATACGTTTCGAAACCACAATAAAACGGTATAATACAGTACGAGAACTTTGTTAGGGTACCAAACCACACGAAAACAGTAAAATACCGTACGAGTACATCCCTACGTTACTAAACCACACCAAAACGGTGCAATACCGTACGAGTATATCCATACGGTACCAAACCACACGAGTACAACCATACGGTAGCAAACCACACCAGAACGGTACAATATCGTATGAGTACATCCATCCGGTACCAAATGACACCGAAATGGTACAATATCGTACAAGTACCTCCGTACGGTACCGAACCACACTAAAACGGTGCAATACCGTACGAGTACATCCATACGGTAATAAACCACACCAAAATGATGCAATATCGTACCGGTACATCCATACGGTACCAAACCACACCCAAACGGTGCAATATCATACGAGTACATCCATACGATACAAAACCACACCAAAACGGTGCAATACCTTACGAGTACATCCATACGGTACCAAACTACACCAAAACGGTACAATACCGTACGAGTATATCCATCCGGTACCAAACCACACAAAAACGGTACAATATCGTACGATTACCTCCGTAAGATACCAAACCTCACAAAACGGTACAATACCGTATGAGTAAATCCATACGGTGCTAAACCACACCAAAACAATACAAAACCGTAAGAGTACTGTATTACGGTACCAAACGACACCAAAACAGTGCAATACCGTAGGAGTACAATACGGTACAAGACCACACTGAAACGGTGCAATACCGTACAAGTACATCCATACGGTACTAAACCACACCAAAACGGTGCAATATCGTAAGAGTACATCCATACGGTACCAAAACCACACTGAAACGGTGCAATACCGTACGAGTACATCCATACGGCACTAAACCACACCAAAACGGTGCAATATCGTAAGAGTACATCCATACGGTTCCAAACCACACTCAAACGGTGCAATACCGTACGAGTATATCCATACGGTACAAAATCACCCCAAAACGGTGCAATACCGTACGAGTACATCCATACGGTACCAAACTACACCAAAACGGTACAATACCGTATGAGTACATCCATCCGGTAGGAAGCCACATTAAAACGGTACAATATCGAACGAGTACCTCCGTACGATACCAAACCTCACAAAACGGTACAATACCGTATGAGTAAATCCATACGGTGCTAAACCACACCAAAATGGAACAATTCCGTACGAGTACTTCATTACGGTACCAAACCACACATAAATGGTGCAACACTGCACGGGTACATCCATACGGTACCGAACCACACAGAAACGGTGCAATACCGTATGAGTACATCCATACGGTTCTAAACCACACCAAAACGGTGCAATACCGTTGTACATCCATACGGTTCCAAAGCACACCAAAACGGTGCAATACCGTACGAGTACCTACATACGGTACCAAACTACACCAAAATGGAACAATACCGTACGAGTACTTTGTTACAGTACCAAACCACAACAAAACGGTACAATACCATACGAGTACATCCATACGGTACCAAACCACACCAAAACGGTACAATACCGTACCAGTACCTCCATACGGTTCCAAACCACAACAAAACGGTATAATACCGTACGAGTACATCCATACGGTACCAAACCACACCAAAACGGAACAATTCCGTACGAGTACCTCCATACGGTACGAAACCGCACCAAAACGGTACAATATCGTTCGAGTACCTCCATAAGGTTCAAAACCACAACAAAACTATACAATACCGTACGAGTACATACATACAGTACCAAACCACACCAAAACGGCACAATACCGTATGAGTACATCAATACTGTACCAAACCACACAAAAACGTTTCAATACCGTACGAGCACATCCATATGTTACCAAACCACATCAAAACGGTACAATACCGTACGAGTAAATCTATACGCTACCAAACCACACCAAAACGGTACAATACCGTACGAGTACATCCATCCGGTACAAAACAACACCAAAATGGTACAATCTCGTACGAGGACCTCCGTACGGTACAAAACCTCACAAAACGGCACAACACCGTATGAGTAAATCCAGACGGTGCTAAACCACACCCAAACGGCACAACACCGTACGAGTACATCCATACTGTGCAATACCGTAGGAGTACATCCATACGGTACAAAACAACACCAAAATGGGGCAATACCGTACGAGTATATCCGTACGGTACCAAAGCACACCAAAACGGGGCAATACCGTACGAGTACATCCTTACGGTACCAAACCACACCAAAATGGCACATTACCGTACCAGTACTTCGTTACGGTACCAAACCACACCAAAACGGTACAATACCATACAAGTACTTCGTTACGGTACCAAACCACACCAAAAGAGTACAATACCCCACGAGTACCTTCATACGGTACCAAAGCACGTTAAAACAGTACCAAAAAACATCAAAACGGTACAATACCGTACGAGTACGTCGTTACGGTACCAAACCACATCCAAACGGTACAATACGGTACGTGCACATCCATACGGTGCCAAACCACAACAAAACAGTATAATACCGTACGAGTACATCCAAAGGGTACCGAACCACACTTAAACGGTGCAATACCGTACGAGTACATCCATACGGTTCTAAAGCACACAAAAACGGTGCGATAACATACGAGTACATCCATACGGTACCAAACCACTCCAAAACGGTTCAATACCGTACGAGTACATCCACACGGTACCAAACCACACCAAAATGGTATAATACCGTACGAGTACTTCGTCACGGTACCAAACCACACCAAAACTGTACAATACCGCACGAGTACATCCATACGGTACCAAAGCACATCAAAACGGTACCAAACCACACTAAAACGGTATAATACCGTACGAGTTCATCCATACACACCAAAACGGTACAATACCATTCGAGTAATTCGTTATGGTACCAAACCACACCAAAACGGTGCAATACCGTACGAGTACATCCGTACGGTATCGAACCACACCAAAACAGTGCAATACCGTACGAGTACATCCATACGATACCAAACCACACCAAAATGGAACAATACCGTACGAGTACCTCCATTCGGTACCAAACCACACCAAAATGGTACAATACCGTACGAGTACCTCCGTACGATACCAAACCTCACATAACGGTACAATACCGTATGAGTAAATCCATACGGTGCTAAACTACACCAAAACGGTACAATACCGTACGAGTACTTCATTACGGTACCAAACCACACAAAAACGGTGCAATACCGTACGAGTACATCCATACGGTACCGAACCACACTTAAACGGTGCAATACCGTACGAGTACATCCATACGGTACCAAACCACACCAAAACGGTGCAATACCGTCCGAGTACATCCATACGATACCAAACCACACCAAAATGGCACAATACCGTACGAGTACCTCCATTCGGTACCAAACCACAGCAAAACGGTACAATACCGTACAAGTACTTCGTTACGGTACCAAACCACACCAAAAGGCTACAATACCGCACGAGTACCTTTATATGGTACCAAACCACACCAAAACGATAAAATACCGTACGAGTACATCCTTACAGTACAAAACCACACCAAAACGGTGCAATACCGTACGAGTACATCCATATGGTACCAAATCACACCAAAAAGGTACAATACCGACCGAGTACATCCATCCGGTACCAAACCATTCATAAAAGGTACAATATCGTACGAGTACCTGCATACGGTACCAAACCTCACAAAACGGTACAATACCGTACGAGTACTTCGTTACGGTACAAAACAACACAAAAATGGTGCAATACCGTGCGAGTATATCTATACGGTACCAAACCACACCAAAACGGTGCAATACCGTACGAGTACATCCATACGGTTCTAAACCACAGCAAAACGGTGCAATACCGTACGAGTACATCGATACGGTACCAAACCACAGCAAAATGGCGCAATACCGTACAAGTACTTCCATACGGTACCAAACCACCCAAAAATGGTACAATACCGTATGAGTACTTCGTTACGGTACCAAAACACACCAAAACTTTATAATACCGTACAAGTACTTCGTTACGGTACCAAACCACACCAAAGGGGTACAATACCGCACGAGTACCTCATACGGTACCAAAGCACATCAAAACGGTACCAAACAACACCAAAACGGTTAAATACCGTACGAGTACTTCCATACACACCAAAACGGTACAATACCGTACGAGTACTTCGTTACGGTACCAAACCACCCCAAAACGGTGCAATACCTTACGAGTACATCCATACGATATGAAACCACACCAAAACGGTGCAATACCGTGCGAGTGCATCGATACGGTACCAAACCAAACCCAAACGGTGCAATACCGTACGAGTACATCGATACAGTACCAAACCACACCAAAACGGTGTAATACCGTACGAGTACATCCATACGGTACCAAACCACACCAAAATGGAACATTTCCGGACGAGTACCTCCTTACGGTACCAAACGACACCGAAACGGTACAATACCGTACGAGTACTTCGTTACGGTACCAAACGACACCAAAATGGTGCAATACCGTACAAGTACTTCGTTACGTTACCGAACCACATTGAAACGGTGCAATACCGTACGAGTACATCCATGCGATACAAAACCACGCAAAAAATGGTGCAATATCGTACGAGAACATACATTCGGTACCAAACCACACTAAAATGGTGCAATACCGTATGAGTACCTCCATACGGTACCAAACCAGACCAAAATGTCGCAACACCGTACGAGTACTTCGTTACGGTACCAAACCACACCAAAACTTTACAATACCGTACAAGCACTTCACTACGGTACCAAACCACACAAAAAGGGCACAATACCACACGAGTGCCTCCATACGGTCCCAAAGCACATCAAACCGGTACCAAACCACACAAAAATGGTACAATACCGTATGAGTACATCCATACACACCAAAACGGTACAATACCATACGAGTACTTTCTTTACGGTACCAAATCACACCAAAATGGTGCAATACCGTACAAGTACTTCATTACGGTTCCGAACCACACTGAAACGGTGCAATACCGTATGAGTACATCCATACGGTACAAAACCCCACCAAAACGGTGCAATACCGTACGAGTACATCCATACGATACCAAACCACACCAAAGCGGTACAATACCGTACGAGTACATCCTTTCGGTACCAAACCATACCAAAATGATACAATATCGTACGAGTAGCTCCGTACGGTACCAAACCTCACAAAATGGTACAATACCGTATGAGTAAATCCATACGGTGCTAAACCACACCAAAACGGTACAATACTGTACGAGTACTTCATTACGGTACCAAACCACACCAAAACGGTGCAATACCGTACGAGTACCTCCATGCGGAACCAAACCACACCAAAATGGTACAATACCGTACGAGTACTTCGTTACGGTACCAAACCACACCAAAACTGTACCATACCGTACAAGTACTTCGTTACGGTACCAAACCACACCAAAACTGTACCATACCGTACAAGTACTGCGTTACGGTACCAAACCACACTAAAATGGTACAATACCGTACAAGTACTTCGTTACGGTACCGAACCACACTGAAACGGTGCAATACCGTATGAGTACATCCATACGGTTCTATACTACACCAAAACGGTGCAATACTGTACTAGTACATCCATACTGCACCAAACCACACCAAAACGGTACGAGTACTTCAAGACGGTGCCAAACTGCATGAAAACGGTACAATACCGTACGAGTACAACCATACGGAACCAAACCACATCAAAACGGTGCAATATCGTACGAGTACATCCATATGGAACCAAACCACACCAAAACGGTACAATATCGTACGAGCACTACGTTACGGTACCAAAGCACACCAAAACGGTTCAATACCGTACGAGTACATCTATATGGTTCTAAACCACAACAAAACGGTGCAACACCGTACAAGTACATCCATACGGTACCAAACCGCACCAAAAAGGTGCAATACCGTACGAGTACATCCATACGGTATCAAACCACACCAAAACGGTACAATATCGCACGAGTATCTCCGAACGGTACAAAACCCCACAAAACGGTACAATACCGTACGGGTAAATCGATACGGTACTAAACCACACCAAAACGTTACAAAACCGTATGAGTACTTCATTATGGTACCAAACAACACCAAAACGGTCCAAAACCATACGAGTAAATCTATACGGTACTAAACCACACCAAAACGGTACAATACTGTACGAGTACTTCAACACGGTACCAAACTGCACCAAAACGGTACAATACCGTACGAGTACAACCATACGGTACATAACCACATCAAAACGGTGCAATATCGTACGAGTACATGCATACGGTACCAAAACCACACCGAAAATGGTACAATATCGTACGAGCACTACGTTACGGTACCAAACCACACCAAAACGGTTCAATACCGTACGAGTACATCCATACGGTTCTAAACCACACCAAAATGGTGCAACACCGTACATATACATCCATACGGTACCAAACCACACCAAAACGGTGCAATACCGTACGAGTACCACCATACGGTACCAAACCACACCAAAACGGTGTAATACCGTACGAGTACATCCATACGGTACCAAACCACACCAAAACGGAACAATTCCGTACGAGTACCTCCATATGGTTCCAAACCACAATAAAACCATACAATACCGTACGAGTACATTCATACGACACCAAACCACACCAAAAAGGTGCAATACCATACGAGTACATCCATACGGTATCAAACCACACTATAACGATAAAATACCGTACGAGTAAATCCATACAGTACTAAACCACACCAAAACGGTACAATACCGTACGAGTACTTCATTACGGTACCAAACCACACCAATACGGTACAATACCGTTCGAGCACATCCATCCGGTACCAAACCGCACCATAATGGTACAACATCGTACGAGTACCTCCATATGGTACCAAACCTCACAAAACAGTACAATACCGTACGAGTAAATCCATACGGTACTAAACCACACCAAAATGGTACAATACCGTACGAGTACATCCATACGGTACCAACCACACCAAAACGGTACAATTCCGTACGAGTACCTCCATATGGTTCCAAACCACAATAAAACTAAACAATACCGTACGAGTACATTCATACGGCACCAAACCACACCAAAAAGGTGCAATACCGTACGAGTACATCCATACGGTATCAAACCACACCATAACGATAAAATACCGTACGAGTAAATCCATACGGTACTAAACCACACCAAAACTGTACAATACCGTACGAGTACTTCATTACGGTACCAAACCACACCAAAACGGAACAATACCGTACGAGTACATCCATCCGGTACCAAACCGCACCATAATGGTACAATATCGTACGAGTACGTCCATAGGGTACCAAACCTCACAAAACAGTACAATACCATACGAGTAAATCCATACGGTACGAAACCACACCAAAACGGTACAATACTGTACGAGTACATCCTTACGGTACCAAACCACACCAAAGCGGTACAACACCGTAAGAGTACATCCATACGGTACCAAACCACACCAAAACGGTGCAATACCGTACGAGTACATCCATACAAACAACACCAAAACGATAGAATACCGTACGAATACCTCCATACGGTTCCAAACCAGAACAAAATGGTACAATACCGTACGAGTACTTCGTTACGGTACCAAACAACAGCAAAACGGTGCAATACCGTACGAGTACATCCATACGGTACCAAAGCACATCAAAACGGTACGAAACCACACCAAAATGGTACAAAACCGTACGAGTACATCCATACGGTACCAAACCACACCAAAACGGTACAATACTGTAGGAGTACATCCATACGGTTCCAAACGACAACAAAACGGTGCAATACCATACAAGTACTTCGTTACGGTACCAAACCACTCCGCAACGGTAAAATACCGAACGAGTACATCCATACGGTACCAAACCACTTCAAAACGGTACAATATCGTACGAGTACCTCCGTACGGTACCAAACCTCACAAAACGGTACAATACCGTACTAGTACATCCATCCGGTACCAAACCGCACCATAACGGTACAATTTCGTACGAGTACCTCCATAGGGTACCAAACCTCACAAAACAGTACAATACCGTACGAGTAAATCCATACGGTACTAAACCACACCAAAACGGTACAATACCGTACGAGTACATCCATAAGGTACCAAACCACACCAAAACGGTACAATACCGTACGAGTACATCCATACGGTACCAAACCACACCAAAACGTTGCAATACCGTACGAGTACATCCATACGGTACCAAACAACACCAAAACGATAGAATACCGTACGAATACCTCCATACGGTTCCAAACCACAACAAAATGGTACAATACCGTACGAGTACTTCGTTACGGTACCAAACCACAGCAAAACGGTGCAATATTCGTACGAGTACATCCATACGGTACCAAAGCACATCAAAACGGTACGAAACCACACCAAAATGGTACAATACCGTACGAGTACATCCATATGGTACCAAACCACACCTAAACGGTACAATACTGTACGAGTACATCCATACGGTACCAAACCACACCAAAACGGAACAATTCCGTGCGAGTACCTCCATACGGTACCAAATCGAACCAAAACGGTACAATACCGTACGAGTACATCTATACTGTAACAATCCACACCAAAACGGTACAATACCGTACGAGTACTTAGTTATGGTACAAAACCACACCAAAATGGTGCAATACCGTACGAGTACATCCATACGGTACTAAACCACACCAAAACGGAACAATTCCAGAGGAGTAATTCCATATGGTACCAAACCACACCAAAACAGTACAATATCGTACGACTACCTCCATACGGTACCATACCCCGCAAAATGGTACAATATCGTACGAGTAAATCTGTACGGTACTAAACCACACCAAAACGGTACAATACCGTACGAGTACATCAATACGGTACCATACCGCACCAAAACGTTACAATACCATACGAGTACAACCATACGGTACTAAACCACACTAAAACGGTGCAATATCGTACGAGTACATGCATACGGTACGAAACCACACCACAACGGTACAATATCGTACGAGCACGACGTTAGGGTACAAAACCACACCAAAACGGTGCAATACCGTACGAGTACGCCCATACGGTTCTAAACCACACCAAAACGGTGCAACACCGTACAAGTACATCCATACGGTACAAAACCACAACAAAACGGTGCAATACCATACGAGTACCACCATACGGTACCAAACCACACCAAAACGGTGTAATACCGTACGAGTACATCCTTATGGTACAAAAACCACACAAAAACGGAACAATTCCGTACGAGTACCTCCATACGGTTCCAAACCACAACAAAACCATACAATACCGTACAGGTACATTCATACGGCACCAAACCACACCAAAAAGGTGCAATACCGTACGAGTACATCCATATGGTACCAAACCACACCAAAACGATAAAATACCATACGAGTATATCCATCCGGTACCAAACCACACCAAAACGGTACAAATACTGTACGAGTAAATCCATACGGTACTAAACCACACGAAAACGGTACAATACCGTACGAGTACTTCATTACGGTACCAAACAACACCAAAATGTAACAATATCGTACGAGTACATCCATACGGTATCAAACCACACCAAAACGGTGCAATACCGTAAGGGTACATCCATACAGTAGCAAACCCCAACAAATCAGTACAATAACGTACGAGTACCTCCATAAGGTACCAAACCTCACAAAACGGTACAATACCATAAGAGTAAATCCATATGGTACTAAACCACACCAAAACGGTGCAATACCGTACGGGTACTTCATTACGGTGCCAAACCACACCAAAACGGTACAATACCGTACGAGTACATCCATACGGTACCAAACCACACCAAAACGGTGCAAATACCGTACGAGTACATCCATACGGTACCAAACCACACCAAAACGATAGAATACCGTACGAATACCTCCATACGGTTCCAAACCACAACAAAATGGTTCAATACCGTACGAGTACTTCGTTACGGTACCAAACCACAGCAAAACGGTGCAATACCGTACGAGTACATCCATACGGTACCAAAGCACATCAAAACCGTACGAAACCACACCAAAATGTTACAATACCATACGAGTACATCCATACGGTACCAAACCACACCAAAACGGTACAATACTGTACGAGTACTTCCATGCGGTTCCAAACGACAACAAAACGGTACAATACAGTACGAGTACTGCGTTATGGTACCAAACTTCATCAAAACGGTAAAATACCAAACGAGTACATCCATACGGTACCAAACCACTCCAAAACGGTATAATATCGTACGAGTACCTCCGTACGGTACGAAACCTCACAACACGGTACAATACCGTACGAGTAAATCCATACGGTACTAAACCACACGAAAACGGTACAATAACGTACGAGTACTTCATTACGGTACCAAACAACACCAAAATGGTACAATACCGTACGAGTACATCCATACGGTACCAAACCACACCAAAACGGTGGAATACCGTAAGAGTACATCCATACGGTAGCAAACCACAACAATACGGTACAATACCGTACGAGTACATCCATACTGTACCAACCCACACCAAAACTGTAGAATACCGTACGTGTACCTCCATACGGTTCCAAACCACAGCAAAATGGTACAATACTGTACGAGTACTTCGTTACGGTACCAAACCACACCAAACGGTGCAATACAGTACGAGTACATACATACGGTACCAAACCACCCCAAAAATGGTACAATACCGTACCAGTACATCCATACGGTACCAAAGCACATCAAAACGGTACGAAACCACACCAAAATGGTACAATACCGTACGAGTAAATCCATACGGTACCAAATCACACCAAAACGGTGCCATACCATACGAGTACATCCTTACGGTAACAAACCACACCAAAACGGTGCAATACCGTACGAGTACTTCATTACGGTACCAAACCACAGTAAAACGGTGCAAAACCGTGCGAGTACATCCATACGGTACAAACCCACACCAAAATGGTAAAATACCGTACGTGTACCTCCATACGGTTCCAAACCACACCAAAATGGTACAATACCGTACGAGCACTTTGTTACGGTACCAAACCACACCAAAACGGTGCAATACCGTACGAGTACTTCCATACGGTACCAAACCACCCCAAAAATGGTACAATACCGTACGAGTACATCCATACGGTACCAAACCACACCAAAACGGTGCAATACCGTACGAGTACTTCGTTACGGTACAAAACCACAGCAAAACGGTGCAATACCGTACGAGTACATCCATACGGTACCAAAGCACATCAAAACGGTACGAAACCACACCAAAATGGTACAATACCGTACGAGTAAATCCATACGGTACCAAATCACACCAAAACGGTGCCATACCATACGAGTACATCCTTACGGTACCAAACCACACCAAAACGGTGTAATACCGTACGAGTACATCCTTATGGTACAAAAACCACACAAAAACGGAACAATTCCGTACGAGTACCTCCATACGGTTCCAAACCACAACAAAACCATACAATACCGTACAAGTACATTCATACGGCACCAAACCACACCAAAAAGGTGCAATACCGTACGAGTAAATCCATATGGTACCAAACAACACCAAAACGGAACAATTCCGTACGAGTACCTCCATACGGTTCCAAACCACAATAAAACCATACAATACCGTACGAGTACATTCATACAGCACCAAACCAAACCAAAAAAGGTGCAATACCGTACGAGTACATCCATACGGTATCAAACCACACCAAAACGATAAAATACCATACGAGTATATCCATCCGGTACCAAACCACACCAAAACGGTACAAATACCGTACGAGTAAATCCATACGGTACTAAACCACACGAAAACGGTACAATACCGTACGAGTACTTCATTACGGTACCAAACAACACCAAAATGGAACAATATCGTACGAGTACATCCATACGGTACCAAACCACACCAAAACGGTGCAATATCGTAAGGGTACATCCATACGGTAGCAAACCACAACAAATCGGTACAATAACGTACGAGTACCTCCATAGGGTACCAAACCTCACAAAACGGTACAATACCGTAAGAGTAAATCCATACGATACTAAACCACACCAAAATGGTGCAATACCGTACGGGTATTTCATTACGGTGCCAAACCACACCAAAACGGTACAATACCGTACGAGTACATCCATACGGTACCAAACCACACCAAAACGGTGCAATACCGTACGAGTACATCCATACGGTACCAAACCACACCAAAACGATACAATACTGTACGAGTACTTCCATGCGGTTCCAAACGACAACAAAACGGTACAACACAGTACGAGTACTTCGTTAGGGTACCAAACTTCATCAAAACGGTAAAATACCAAACGAGTACATCCATACGGTACCAAACCACTCCAAAATGGTATAATATCGTACGAGTACCTCCGTACGGTACCAAACCTCACAAAACGGTACAATACCGTACGAGTAAATCCATACGGTACTAAACCACACGAAAACGGTACAATAACGTACGAGTACTTCATTACGGTACCAAACAATATCATAATGGTACAATACCGTACGAGTACATCCATACAGTACCAAATCACACCAAAACGGTGCAATACCATACGAGTACATCCTTACGGTACCAAACCACACCAAAACGGTGCAATACCGTACGAGTACTTCATTACGGTACCAAACCACAGTAAAACGGTGCAAAACCGTGCGAGTACATCCATACGGTACAAACCCACACCAAAATGGTAAAATACCGTACGTGTACCTCCATACGGTTCCAAATCACACCAAAATGGTACAATACCGTACGAGCACTTCATTACGGTACCAAACCACACCAAAACGGTGCAATACCGTACGAGTACTTCCATACGGTACCAAACCACCCCAAAAATGGTACAATACCGTACGAGTACATCCATACGGTACCAAGCCACACCAAAACGGTGCAATACCGTACGAGTACTTCGTTACGGTACAAAACCACAGCAAAACGGTGCAATACCGTACGAATACATCCATACGGTACCAAAGCACATCAAAACGGTACGAAACCACACCAAAATGGTACAATACCGTACGAGTACTTCATTACGGTACCAAACCACACCAAAACGGTGCAATACCGTACGAGTACAACCATACGGTTCTAAACCACTCCAAAACGGTGCAACACCGTACAAGTACATCCATACGGTACCAAACCACACCAAAACGGTGTAATACCGTACGAGTACATCCATATGGTACCAAACCACACCAAAACGGAACAATTCAGTACGAGTACCTCCATACGGTTCCAAACCACAACAAAACCATACAATACCGTACGAGTACATTCATACGGCACCAAACCAAACAAAAAAGGTGCAATACCGTACGAGTACATCCATACGGTATCAAACCACACCAAAAAGATAAAACACCGTACGAGTATTTCCATCCGGTACCAAACCACACCAAAACAGTACAATACCAAACGAGTAAATCCATACGGTTCTAAAGCACACGAAAACGGTACAACACCGTACGAGTACTTCATTACGGTACCAAACAACACCAAAATGGTACAATACCGTACGAGTACATCCATACGGTAGCAAACCACAACAAAACTGTATAATATCGTACGAGTACCTCCATAGGGTACCAAACCTCACAAAACGGTACAATACCGCATGGGTAAATCCATACGGTGCTAAACCACACCAAAACGGTACAATACCGTACGAGTACATCATTACGGTACCAAACCACACAAAAACGGTGCAATACCGTACGACTACATCCATACGGTACCAAACAACACTTAAACGGTGCAATATCGTACGAACACATCTATACGGTACCAAACCTCACAAAAACGGTGCAATACCGTACGAGTACCTCCATACGGTACCAAACCACACCAAAATGGTACAATAGCGTACGAGTACTTCGTTACGGTACCAAACCGCACCAAAAAGGTACAATACTGTATGAGTAAATCCATACGGTGCTAAACCACACCAAAATGGAACAATTCTGTACGAGTACTTCATTACGGTACCAAACCACACAAAAATGGTGCAATACTGCACGGGTACAACCATACGGTACAGAACCACATTGAAACGGTGCAATACCGTATGAGTACATCCATACGGTTCTAAACCACACCAAAACGGTGCAATACTATTGTACATCCATACGGTTCCAAAGCACACCAAAACGGTGCAATACCGTACGAGTACCTACATACGGTTCCAAACTACACCAAAATGGAACACTACCGTACGAGTACTTTGTTACGGTACCAAACCACACCAAAATGGAACAATACTGTACGAGTACTTCATTACGGTACCAAACCACACCAAAACAGTGCAATACCGTACGAGTACATCCGTACGGTATCGAACCACACCAAAACGGAGCAATACAGTAGTAGTACATCCATACAGTACTAAATCACACCAAAACGGTGCAATATCCTACGAGTACATCCATACGGTACAAAACCACACCCAAACGGTGCAATACCGTACGAGTACATCCATACGGTACAAAACCACACCAAAACGGTACCACATCGTACGAGTACCTCTGTACGATACCAAACCTCACATAACGGTACAATACCGTATGAGTAAATCCATACGATGCTAAACCACACCAAAACGGTACAATACCGTACGAGTACTTCATTACGGTACCAAACCAATCAAAAACGGTGCAATACCGTACGAGTACATCCATACGGTACCGATCGACACTTAAACGGTGCAATACCGTACTAGTACATCCATACGGTACCAAACCACACCAAAAGGGTGCAATACCGTACGAGTACATCCATACGGTACCAAACCACACCAAAATGGTACAATACTGTACGAGTACTTCATTACGGTACAAAACCACACAAAAACGATGCAATACCGTACAAGTACAACCATACGGTACCGAACCACACTTAAACGGTGCAATACCGTACGAGTACATCCATACGGTACCAAACCACACCTAAACGGTACAATACCGTACGAGTACATCCATACGGTACCAAACCAGACCGAAATGGTACAATACCGTACGAGTACTCCATACGGTTCTAAACCACAACAAAACGGTGTAATACCGTACGAGTATTTCGTTACGGTATCAAACCACACCAAAACGGTAAAATACCGTACGAATACATCCATACGGTACCAAACCACACCAAAACGGTGCAATACCGTACGAGTACATTCGTACGGTGCAATACCGTACGAATACATTCATACGGTACCAAACCACACCAAAACGGTACAATATCGTACGAGTACCTCCTTACGGTACCAAACCTCACAAAACGGTACAATACCGTATGAGTAAATCCATACGGTGCTAAACCACACCAAAACGGAACAATACCGTACAAGTACTTCATTACGGTACCAAACCACACAAAAACGGTGCAATACCGTACAATACCGTACGAGTACCTCCATTTGGTACTGAACCACACTTAAACGGTGCAATACCGTACGAGTACATCCGTACGGTTCTAAACCACATCAAAATGGTGCAATACCGTACGAGTACATCCATACGGTACCAAACCACACCAAAACGATAGAATACCGTACGAATACCTCCATACGGTTCCAAACCACAACAAAATGGTACAATACCGTACGAGTACTTCGTTACGGTACCTAACCACAGCAAAACAGTGCAATACCGTACGAGTACATCCATACGGTACCAAAGCACATCAAAACCGTACGAAACCACACCAAAATGTTACAATACCATACGAGTACATCCATACGGTACCAAACCACACCAAAACGGTACAATACCGTACGAGTACATCCATACGGTACCAAACCACACCAAAACGGTACAATACCGTACGAGTACATCCATACGGTACCAAACCACACCAAAACGATAGAATACCGTACGAATACCTCCATACGGTTCCAAACCACAACAAAATGGTACAATACCGTACGAGTACTTCGTTACGGTACCTAACCGCAGCAAAACAGTGCAATACCGTACGAGTACATCCATACGGTACCAAAGCACATCAAAACCGTACGAAACCACACCAAAATGTTACAATACCATACGAGTACTTCCATACGGTACCAAACCACACCAAAACGGTGCAATACCGTACGAGTACATCCATACGGTACCAAACCACACCAAAATGGTACAATACTGTACGAGTACTTCATTACGGTACAAAACCACACAAAAACGATGCAATACCGTACAAGTACAACCATACGGTACCGAACCACACTTAAACGGTGCAATACCGTACGAATACATTCATACGGTACCAAACCACACCAAAACGGTACAATATCGTACGAGTACCTCCTTACGGTACCAAACCTCTCAAAACGGTACAATACCGTATGAGTAAATCCATACGGTGCTAAACCATACCAAAACGGAACAATATCGTACAAGTACTTCATTACAGTACCAAACCACACAAAAACGGTGCAATACCGTACAATACCGTACGAGTACCTCCATTTGGTACTGAACCACACTTAAACGGTGCAATACCGTACGAGTACATCCGTACGGTTCTAAACCACATCAAAATGGTGCAATACCGTACGAGTACATCCATACGGTACCAAACCACACCAAAACGATAGAATACCGTACGAATACCTCCATACGGTTCCAAACCACAACAAAATGGTACAATACCGTACGAGTACTTCGTTACGGTACCTAACCACAGCAAAACAGTGCAATACCGTACGAGTACATCCATACGGTACCAAAGCACATCAAAACCGTACGAAACCACACCAAAATGTTACAATACCATACGAGTACTTCCATACGGTACCAAACCACACCAAAACGGTACAATACCGTACGAGTACATCCATACGGTACCAAACCACACCAAAACGGTGCAATACCGTACGAGTACATCCATACGGTACCAAACCACACCAAAACGATAGAATACCGTACGAATACCTCCATACGGTTCCAAACCACAACAAAATGGTACAATACCGTACGAGTACTTCGTTACGGTACCTAACCACAGCAAAACAGTGCAATACCGTACGAGTACATCCATACGGTACCAAAGCACATCAAAACCGTACGAAACCACACCAAAATGTTACAATACCATACGAGTACTTCCATACGGTACCAAACCACACCAAAACGGTGCAATACCGTACGAGTACATCCATACGGTACCAAACCACACCAAAATGGTACAATACTGTACGAGTACTTCATTACGGTACAAAACCACACAAAAACGATGCAATACCGTACAAGTACAACCATACGGTACCGAACCACACTTAAACGGTGCAATACCGTACGAATACATTCATACGGTACCAAACCACACCAAAACGGTACAATATCGTACGAGTACCTCCTTACGGTACCAAACCTCTCAAAACGGTACAATACCGTATGAGTAAATCCATACGGTGCTAAACCAAACCAAAACGGAACAATATCGTACAAGTACTTCATTACGGTACCAAACCACACAAAAACGGTGCAATACCGTACAATACCGTACGAGTACCTCCATTTGGTACTGAACCACACTTAAACGGTGCAATACCGTACGAGTACATCCGTACGGTTCTAAACCACATCAAAATGGTGCAATACCGTACGAGTACATCCATACGGTACCAAACCTCACAAAAACTGTGCAATACCGTATGAGTACCTCCATACGGTACGAAACCACACCAAAATGGTACAATAGCGTACGAGTACTTCGTTATGGTACCAAACCACACCAAAACTGTACAATACCGTACAAGTACTCCGTTACGGTACCAAACCACACCAAAAGGGTACAACACCGCACGAGTACATCCATACGGTACCAAAGCACATCAAAACGGTACCAAACAACACCAAAACGGTATAATACCGTACGAGTAAATCCATACGGTACTAAACCACCCCAAAACGGTACAATACCGTACGACTACTTCATTACATTACCAAACCAACCAAAATGGTACAATACCGTACGAGTACCTCCATACAGTTCGAAACCACAACAAAATAGTATAATACCGTACGAGTGCTTCGTTACGGTACCAAACCACACCAAAACGGTAAAATACCAGACGAGTACATCCATATGGTACCAAATAACACCAAAACGGTACAATATCGTACGAGTACGTCCGTACGATACCAAACCTCACAAAATGGTACAATACCGTATGAGTAAATTCATACGGTGGTAAACCACACCAAAACGGTACAATACGGTATGAATACTTCATCACGGTACCAAACCACACCAAAACGGTGCAATACCGTGCGAGTACCTCCATACGGTACCATACCACACCAAAATGGTACAATACCGTACGAGTACTTCGTTACGGTACGAAACGACACCAAAACTGTACAATAATGTACAAGTACTTCGTTACGGTACCAAACCACACCAAAAGGTAACAATACCGCATGAGTACCTCCATACGGTACCAAAGCACATCAAAACGGTACCAACCCACACCAAAACGGTACAAAACCGTACGAGTACATCCATACACTCCAAAACGGTACAATACTCTACGAGCACATCCATACGATACCAAACTACACCAAAATAGTATAATATCGTACGAGTACATCCATTGGGTACCGAACCACACCAAAACGGTACAATACCGTAAGAGTACTTTCATACGGTGCCAAACCACAACAAAACGATACAATACCGTACGAGTACTTCGTTACAGTACAAAACCACACCAAAACGGTGCAATACCGTACGAGTACATCCATACGATACCGAACCACACAAAACAGGTGCAATACCGTACGAGTACATCCATACGATACTAAACCACACGAAAACGGTACAATACCACAACAAAACGGTGCAATACCGTAAGGGTACATCCATACGGTAGCAAACCACAATAAAACGATACAATACTGTACGAGTACATCCATATGGTACAAGCCCACACCAAAACGGTAGAATACCATACATGTACCTCCATACGGTTCCAAGCCACACCAAAATGGTGCAATACAGTACGAGTACATACATACGGTTCCAAACCACAGCAAAACGGTACAATATCGTACGAGTACCTCCGTACGGTACCAAACCACAAGAAAACGGTACAATACCGTACGAGTACTTCATTACGGTAGCAAACAACACAAAAATGGTTCAATACCATACGAGTACATCCATACGGTACCAAACCACACCAAAACGGTGCAATACCGTAAGGGTACATCCGTACGGTAGCAAACCACAACAAAACGGTACAATACCCTACGACTACATCCATACTGTACCAAACCACACCAAAACGGTGCAATACCGTACGAGTACATCCATACGGTACAAAACCACACCAAAACGATAGAATACCGTATGAGTACCTCCATACGGTTCCAAACCACAGCAAAACGGTATAATATTGTACGAGTACCTCCGTACGGTACCAAACCTCACAAAACGGTACAATACCGTACGAGTAAATCCATACGGTACTAAACCACAAGAAAACGGTACAATACCGTACGAGTACTTCATTACGGTAGCAAACAACACAAAAATGGTTCAATACCATACGAGTACATCCATACGGTACCAAACCACACCAAAACGGTGCAATACCGTAAGGGTACATCCATACGGTAGCAAACCACAACAAAACGGTACAATACCCTACGAGTACATCCATACTGTACCAAACCACACCAAAACTTTGCAATACCGTACGAGTACATCCATACGGTACAAAACCACACCAAAACGATAGAATACCGTATGAGTACCTCCATACGGTTCCAAACCACACCAAAACAGTACAATACCGTACGAGTACTTCGATACGGTACCAAACCACACCAAAACGGTGCAATACCATACGAGTACATCCATACGGTACCAAAGCACATGAAAACAGTACCAAACAAAACGAAAACGGTACAATATCATACGAGTACATCCATACGGTACCAAACCATACCAAAATGGTAAAATACCGTACGAGAACCTCCATACGGTTCTAAAGGACAACAAAACGGTACAATACCATACGAGTACTTCGTTACGGTACCCAACCACACCAAAACGGTAAAATACCGAACGAGTACATCCATACGGTACCAAACCACACCAAAACGGTGTAAAACCGCATGAGTACTTCATTACGGTACCAAACAACACCAAAACGGTACAATACCGTACGAGTAAATCTATACGGTACTAAACCACACCAAAACGGTACAATACCGTACGAGTACTTCAAGACGGTACCAAACTGCACCAAAACGGTACAATACCGTACGAGTACCTCCATACGGTACCAAACCACATCAAAACGGTGCAATATCGTACAAGTACATGGATACGGTACCAGACCACACCAAAACGGTACAATATCGTGCGAGCACTACGTTACGGTACCAAACCACACCAAAACAGTTTAATACCGTACGAGTACATCCATACGGTTCTAAACCACACCAAAACGGTGCAACACCGTACAAGTACATCCATACGGTACCAAACCATACCAAAACGGTGCAATACCGTACGAGTTCCCCATACGGTACCATACAACACCAAAACGGTGCAGTACCGTGCGAGTACCTCCATACGGTACCATACCACACCAAAATGGTACAATACCGTACGAGTACTTCGTTACGGCACGAAACCACACCAAAACTGTACAATAATGTACAAGTACTTCGTTACGGTACCAAACCACACCAAAAGGTAACAATACCGCATGAGTACCTCCATACGGTACCAAAGCACATCAAAACGGTACAAACCCACACCAAAACGGTACAAAACCGTACGAGTACATCCATACACTCCAAAACGGTACAATACTCTACGAGCACATCCATACGATACCAAACTACACCAAAATAGTATAATACCGTACGAGTACATCCATTGGGTACCGAACCACACCAAAACGGTACAATACCGTACGAGTACTTTCATACGGTGCCAAACCACAACAAAACGGTACAATACCGTACGAGTACTTCGTTACAGTACAAAACCACACCAAAACGGTGCAATACCGTACGAGTACATCCATACGATACCGAACCACACAAAAAAGGTGCAATACCGTACGAGTACATCCATACGGAACCAAACCACACCCAACAGTGCAATACCGTACGAGTACATCCATACGGTACCAACCACACCAAAACGGTACAATTCCGTACGAGTACCTCCATATGGTTCCAAACCACAATAAAACCAAACAATACCGTACGAGTACATTCATACAGCACCAAACCACACTAAAAAGGTGCAATACCATACGAGTACATCCATACGGTATCAAACCACACCAAAACGATAAAATACCGTTCGAGTATATCCATCCGGTACCAAACAACACCAAAACGGTACAATATCGTACGAGTACTTCATTACGGTACCAAACCGCCCCAAAACGGTACAATACCGTACGAGTACGACCATACGGTACCAAACCACATCAAAATGGTGCAATATCGTACGAGTACATGCATACGGTACCAAACCACACCAAAACGGTACAATACCGTACGAGCAATACGTTACGGTACCAAACCACACCAAAATGGTTCAATACGGTACGAGTACTGTAACGCCCCGGAATTTGGGTACGTTAAATAAAACATTTTATTGAAATAAAAGCTGAGTCTGGCTCTTTATTACAAACAAAACATAAAGGAAATACTTTTATTACAAACGGGAGGGAACTAAGGTTCCTAACTACAGCTCCGCTTGTTCTTCCATCACGGCTAGCTCCTCGGCTCCAAAGGCCTCCAAGGTGTACAGCTCGCCCTGCTCATCTATGAAATCTGACACATTATACCCGCGTCGCCACCGGTATAATATGCCAGGGTCACCAAAAAGGCAACACCGTGAGCTCAAACGCTCAATAGAATATCCAAACCCTTCTAACCCTTAACTTATGAACATAAAGGCATAATAACAACAATTCAACTTAAATCATGCATATAGTCCAAACAAGTATTCAAATCCACGTTCCTTACTCAACTAACGTCGTGTTCATCTTTTAGACTCATCGTAGACCATGTTATTAACTCACTTTCCTTTTTACCCAAAAACTCCTTTTTAACTCACCCAACCTCGGTTCCGCAGCGCCGGGTTCCCGAGTATCCTCACAATGGTTCCGCCGCGCCGGGTTCCCATTGGCACACAACCGCATTGGCTCCGAACCGTGGATAACCAAGCACACACCCTACCTCGGTTCCGCCGCGCCGGGTTTCCGAGTATCCTCACAATGGTTCCGCCGCGCCGGGTTCCCATTGGCACACACACACACATCTAACTCACATAATGTACCCAAAACCGGTCATTATGTAGTTTCAAAATCATTTCCTTTCTCGAATACACACTTTTTCATCTTTATTAACACACCCTAGGTGCCATGTCTCTACTATCTTGTTTCTCGTGTCACGTTCATCATGCATAGACTCCGTAGTGTGAAACATTCCATACATCAAGTACTTTATCAAATCTCAAAATGAAACCAACAAGAATATACCATTCTAGACTACATACTCATGCTTTAAACTCAATAACCATATCATGCATCTCATAAAATCTCACAAAGATAACCTCATCTATTTCTTATAAAACTTTCAAAGTTACTTTCAAATGAACTTTGTTTGATACAAAACTACTTGGAATGAAAGTTAAGGAAATCTACTTATACGTGGGGTGGAAGATAAGAAGACTCTACTATACGTAGAGATAGGGGACGAGGAATTCTAACCGTGCTTCTTGGCGGTAGAAGAAAACTAAGAAGATTCGGTCGTCGGTTTTGGATTTCGGCGGCGTAACGTCGTCGGTTTGCTTCGAAAGGAAGAGGTATGAACCTTTCTCTTCCTAGAAACAACTTCTAACCTATCTAATCTACTTTTAAAGATCTAACGGTGGTTTTGGAAGGTGGTTTGGTGGTTTCTCTCAAGAACACTCAAGAACTCAAGAAAAGAAGAACTTTGGAAGCAAGAACACTAAGAAATTCTAGAGAGAAGTTGGAGCAAAGTGAGAAGGTGTGAGTTTAAGCTTGGAATGAGCTTCTATTTATAGGCAAAGGCTCTCCCTCTCCTCTCTTTGGCCGGCCCTCTCTCTCTCTCTCTCTATGTCAACTTTATTTCACATGTCATGCTTGATTGAAAGGTTGGAAGCTAAAATGGTAGGCTTGCATGGCTATGTTAGTCCTTGGATTTGATCTTTGGAAGATTTGTTGGCAAGGAGGAGACATGGGTACAAGATTCTTGATGTAAACAATTGAATTAGGTACAATGGAGGTTAATGGGGTCAAGATTTGGCTAGGAAAGGAATCACCAAGGATTTTGAAGTACTTTGGAAGATCAAGGTCAAGTACACATCAAATCCTTCTTCTTCTTCCTCCTTCTTTCCCTCTCTCTCTCTCCCTCTCTCCTCTCTCTCTCTCGGCCTCTCTCTCCTCTCCTCTCTCTCGGCCTCTCTCTCCTCTCTCTCCCTCTCTCTCTCTCATGTACTAACTATATATGCATATATATGTATGTACTAACATGTAAGACTACAAATAAATATAGGGTACTTTTAGTACTAAGGGTAATTTAGTCTTACAAGGCTCAAGATTTCCCCAATAAACAATTATAAAGTACGGGTACTTTAATTAATAAAATAATGTACTTTTGTACTCCGGGAATCTTAACAAAACATTAGTTTAATGGGAAAAGTACTTTGTTTGGAAGATGAGCCTATTACCCAATGGTTAATAGAATCCCTAATGGTTATTATCCAAGGGATAATAAGGTACTAGTACTTTAAATACAAAAATAAGTTTTTGGAAAGACTACATGTACTTTTTATAAAATCCCATGTTTATATATATATATGTACTTAACCATTTAAATAAAGAAAAGGCTTTTGTCCAATGGGTAAAGATTACCCTAATGGTTATTAACCAATGGTCCAAAGGTACTTGGGTACTTTTATTATAAAAAATAACCAAAATTACTTTTCAAATGTCAATCATAGTACTTTTATTTAAATCTTTCAAAATCCTTTTATAATAAAGAAATGGGTTTCTTTTATCCAATGGGTAATAATTCCCCTAACATTTATTGTCCAATGGATAAAGAATAAAACCAAAATAATAAAAGAAAATAATAATCAATTTCTAGTCTAGGGTTCAAAAGGTTCAAAAAGTTCAAGAAGGGCAAAATGGTCATTCTTCGGTTAGGGAAAAGTAACTAGATAACCTTCTAGTTAGGTTACTCCGTCAAGCCGGTTATAAGCTAACTAGGCTTGCTAAGTCGGACTAAAAGTCAAGAAACGATTCTTGAGGGACTAAAGTGCGATTAGGGTTTCTAGTCGGAAAATACGACAATAAGGCATTTGATTTCTTAAAGACTAAACGTAAGAAGATTTAAATAAGAAAACCAACAAGCAGTTAAGAGAAATTAGGAAATTTCGAATAACAACGAGATTTTTATTGAACGAAAAATCGGAGTTGTTACAAGTACATCCATACGGTACCAAACCACACTAAAACGGTGCAATACCGTACGAGTACATCCATACGGTTCTAAACCACACCAAAACGGTGCAACACCATACAAGTACATCCATACGGTACCAAACCACACAAAAATGGTGCAATACCGTACGAGTACCACCATACGGTACCAAACCACACCAAAACGGTGTAATACCGTACGAGTACATCAATACTGTACCAAACCACACCAAAACGAAACAATTCCGTACGACTACCTCCATACGGTTCGAAACCACAACAAAACCATACAATACCGTAGGAGTACATTCATACGGCACCAAACCACACCAAAAAGGTGCAATACCGTACGAGTACATCCATCCGGTACCAAACCACACCAAAACGGCACAATATCGTACGAGTAAATCCATACGGTACAAAACCTCACAAAACGGTACAATACCGTATGAGTAAATCCATACGGTACAAAACCACACCAAAACGGTACAATACCGTACGAGTACTTCATTACGGTACCAAATCACACCAAAAAGGTACAATACCGTACGAGTACATCCATACGGTACCAAACCACACCAAAACGGTGCAGTATCATACGAGTGCATCCATACGGTACCAAACCACACCAAAACGGTACAATATCACACGAGTATCTCCGAACGGTACCAAACCTCACAAAACGGTACAATACCGTACGAGTACCTTCGTATGGTACCAAACCTCACAAAACGGTACAATACCGTACGAGTAAATCCATACGGTACTAAACGACACGAAAACGGTAAAATACCGAACGAGTACATCCATACGGTACCAAACCACTCAAAAATGGTACAATATCGTACGAGTACCTCCGTACGGTACCAAACCTCACAAAACAGTACAATACCGTACGAGTAAATCCATACCATACTAAACCACACGAAAACGGTACAATACCGTACGAGTACTTCATTACGGTACCAAACAACACCAAAATGGTACAATACCGTACGAGTACATCCATACGGTACCAAACCACAACAAAACGGTGCAATACCGTAAGGGTACATCCATACGGTAGCAAACCACAATAAAACGGCACAATACCGTACGAGTACATCCATACGGTACAAGCCCACACCAAAACGGTAGAATACCATACATGTACCTCCATACGGTTCCAAACCACACCAAAACGGTGCAATACCGTACGAGTACATACATACGGTTCCAAACCACAGCAAAACGGTACAATATCGTACGAGTACCTCCGTACGGTACCAAAGCTCACAAAACGGTACAATACCGCACGAGTAAATCCATACGGTACTAAACCACAAGAAAACGGTACAATACCGTACGAGTACTTCATTACGGTACCAAACAACACAAAAATGGTACAATACCATACGAGTACATCCGTACGGTACCAAACCACACCAAAACGGTGCAATACCGTAAGGGTACATCCATACGGTACCAAACCACAACAAAACGGTACAATACCCTACGAGTACATCCATACGGTACCAAACCGCACCAAAACGGTACAATACCGTACGAGTACATCCATACTCTAACAATCCACACCAAAACGGTACAAAACCGTACGAGTACTTAGTTATGGTACAAAACCACACCAAAATGGTGCAATACCGTACGAGTACATCCATATGGTACCAAACCACACCAAAACGGTGCAATACCGTACGAGTACTTTCATACGGGACCAAACCACACCAAAACGGTCTAATACTGTACGAGTACCTCCATACGGTTCCAAACGACAATAAAACGGTACAATACCGTACGAGTACTTCGTTACGGTACCAAACGACACCAAAACTGTAAAAAACCGAACGAGTACATCCATACGGTACCAAACCACACCAAAACGGTACAATATCGTATGAGTTCCTCCGTACGGTACCAAACCTCACAAAATGGTACAATACCGTACGAGTAAATCCATACGGTACAAAACCACACCAAAACGGTACAATACCGTACGAGTACTTCATTACGGTACCAAACAACAGCAAAACGGTACAATACCGTACGAGTACATCCATACGGTAACAAACCACACCAAAACGGTGCAATACCGTGCGGGTACATCCATACGGTAGCAAACCACAACAAAACGGTACAATACCGTACGAGTACATCCATACGGTACCAACCCACACCAAAACGGCAGAATACCGTACGAGTACCTCCATACGGTTACAAACCACACCAAAATGGTACAATACCGTACGAGTAATTCGTTACGGAACCAAACCACACCAAAACGGTGCAATACCGTACGAGTACATCCATACGATACCAAACCACCCCAAAAATGGTACAATACCGTACGAGTACATCCTTACGGTACCAAATCACACCAAAACGGTGCAATACCGCACGAGTACATCCTTACGGTACCAAACCACACTAAAACGGTGCAAAACCGTACGAGTACATTTATACGGTACCAAACCACCCCAAAAATGGTACAATACCGTACGAGTACATCCATACGGTACCAAGTCATACCAAAACGGTGCAATACCGTACGAGTATATCCTTACGGTACCAAACCACACTAAAACGGTGCAATACCATACGAGTACTTCAATACGGTACCAAACCACAACAAAACGGTACATTACCGTACGAGTACATTCATACGGTACCAAACCACACCAAAACGGTGCAATACCGTACGAGTACATCCATACGGTACCAAACCACACCGAAACGATAGAATACCGTATGTGTAGGTCCATCCGGTTCCAAACCACACCAAAACAGCACAATACCGTACGAGTACTTCGTTACGGTACCAAACAACACCAAAATGGTACAATACCATACGAGTACATCCATACAGTACCAAACCACACCAAAATGGTACAATACCGTACGAGTAGCTCTATACGGTTCCAAACTACAACAAAACGGTACAATTCCATACGAGTACTTCGTTACGGTACCCAACCACACCAAAACGGTAAAATACCGTACGAGTATATCCCTACGGTTCGAAAGCACATCAAAACGGTACCAAACCACACCAAAACGGTACAATACCATACGAGTACATCCATACAGTACCAAACCACACCAAAATGGTACAATACCGTACGAGTAGCTCTATACGGTTCCAAACTACAACAAAACGGTACAATTCCATACGAGTACTTCGTTACGGTACCCAACCACACCAAAACGGTAAAATACCGTACGAGTATATCCCTACGGTTCGAAAGCACATCAAAACGGTACCAAACCACACCAAAACGGTACAATACCATACGAGTACATCCAGACGGTACCAAATCACACCAAAATGGTAAAATAACGTACGAGTACCTCTATACGGTTCCAAACGACAACAAAACGGTACAATACCATACGAGTACTTCGTTACGGTACCCAACCACACCAAAACTGTAAAATACCGAACGAGTACATCCATACGGTACCAAACCACACCAACAAGGTGCAATACCGTACGAGTACATCCATACGGTACCAAACCACACCAAAACAGTACAATATCGCACGAGTACCTCCGAACGGTACCAAACCTCACTGAACGGTACAATACCGTATGGGTAAATCCATACAGTACTAAACCACACCAAAACGGTACAAAACCGTATGATTACTTCATTACGGTACCAAACAACACTAAAACGGTAAAATACCATACGAGTACATCCATTGGGTACTGAACCACACCAAAACGGCGCAATACCGTATGAGTACATCCATACGATACCAAACCACACCAAAACGGTACAATACCGTACGAGTACATCCATACGGTACCAAATCACACCAAAACGGTGCAATACTGTACGAGTACATCCTTACGGTACCAAACCACACTAAAACGGTGCAATACTGTATGAGTACTTCATTATGGTACCAAACCAGAACAAAACGGTACAATACCGTACGAGTACATCCATACGGTACCAAACCACACCAAAACTGTGCAATACCGTACGAGTACATCCATACGGTACCAAACCACACCAAAACGATAGAATACCATACGAGTACCTCCATACGGTTCCAAACCACACCAAAATAATACAATACCGTACGAGAACTTCCATATGGTACCAAACCCCCCCAAAACGGAAAAATACCGTACTAGTACTTCCATACCATATCATACCACCCCAAAACGGTACAATACCGTATGAATACGTCCATGCGCAACCATACCACACAAAAATGGTAAAATACCTTTCGAGAACGTCCATACGGTACCATACCACACAAAAATAGTATAATACTAGACGAGAACCACCATACGGAACCATACCAACCTAAAATGGTATAATACTTTACGAGTATGTCCATATGGCAACAAAACACACCAAAACGGTAAAATACCATACGAATAACTCCATACGGTACCAAACCACACCAAAACTATACAATACTGTACGAGTACGTCCATGCGGTACCAAAACACACAAAAATGATAAAATACCGAACGAGTACATCTATATAGTACCATACCACTCCAAAGCGTTACAATACCGTACAAGTACACCCGAACGGTACCATACCGCACCAAAATGGTACAATACCGTACGAGAACCTCCATACGGTACCAAACCACACCAAAACAGTACAATACTGAACGAGAACCTCCATATGGTACCAAGCCCCCCCAAGACGGCACAATACCGTACGAGTACCTCATGGGGTACCAAACAACACCAAAACGGTATAGCACCGCACGAGTACTTCCATACGGTACCATACCACACCAAAATGGTACAACACCGTACGAGTATGTCCATTCGAAACCACACAACGCCAAAACAAAAGAATACCATTCGGGAACGTCCGTTCGGTACCATACCGCAACAAAACGGTTCAATACCGTATGAGTACATGCATACGATACCAAACCACACCAAAATGGTACAATACCGTACGAGTACATCCATAAGGTACGAAACCACACCAAAACGGAACAATACGGAAGGAGTACTTCCATACGGTACCATACCACCCCAAAAGAGTACAATACCGTACAAGTACGTCCATGCGGAACCATACCACACTAAAATGGTGAAATACCATTCGAGAACATGCATACGGTACCATATCACACAAAAATGGTATAATACCATACGAGAACCTGCAAACGGAACCATACCAACCCAAAATGGTACAATACTGTACGAGTATGTCCATACGGTACCAAAACACACCAAAATGGTAAAATACCAAACGAGTAACTCCATACGGTATCAAACCACACCAAAACAGTACAATACCGTATGAGTACGTCCATCCGGTACGAAATCACACAAAAATGATACAATACCGTACGAGTACATCCATATAGTACCATACCACACCAAAGCATTACAATAACGTTCGAGTACACCCGAACGGTACCATACCACACCAAAATGGTACAATTCCGTACGAGAACCTCCATACGCTACCAAACCATACCAAAACAGTACAATACCAAACGAGAACTTCCATATGGTACCAAACCCCCCCAAAACGGAACAATACCGTACGAGTACTTCCATACCGTACCATACCACACCAAAACGGTACAACACCGTACAAGTACGTCCATGCGCAACCATACCACAAAAAAATGGTAAAATACCATTTGAAAACGTCCATACGGTACCACACCACAGAAAAATAGAATAATACCGGACGAGAACCACCATACGGAACCATACCAACCCAAAATGGTACAATACTTTACGAGTACGTCCATACGGTACCAAAACACACCAAAACGGTAAAATACCATACGAGTAAGTCCATACGGTACCAAACCACACCAAAATGATACAATACCATACGAGTACGTCCATACGGTACCAAACAACACAAAAATGATACAATACCGTACGAGTACATCTATATAGTACCATACCACACCAAAGCGTTACAATACCGTACGAATACACCCGAATGGTACCATACCGCACCAAATCGGTACAATACGGTACGAGAACATCCATACGGTACCAAACCACACCAAAACGGTACAATACCGAATGAGAACCTCCATATGGTACCAAACCCCCCCAAAACGGCACAATACCGTACGAGTACCTTCATACGGTACCAAACAACACCAAAATGGTACAGTACCATATGAGTACTGCCATACGGTACCATACCACACCAAAATGGTACAGTACCGTACAAGTATGTCCATTCGAAACTACACAATGCCAAAACGGTAGAATACCATTCGAGAACATCCATTCGGTACCATACACAAACAAAACGGTTCAATACCGTATGAGTACATACATACGGTACCAAACCACACCAAAATGGTACAATACCGTACGAGTACATCCATAAGGTACGAAACCACACCAAAACGAAACAATACCGTACGAATATTTCCATACGGTACCGTACCACACCAAAACGGTACAATACCGTACGAGTACGTCCATACGTAACCATACAACACAAAATGGTAAAACACCGTTCGAGAACGTCCATACGGTACCATACCGCACAAAAACGGTATAATACCATACGAGAACCTCCATACGGAATAATACCAACCCAAAATGGTACAATACTCTACGAGTATGTCCATACGGCACCAAAACACACCAAAACGGTAAAATACCATACGAGTAACTCCATACGGTACCAAACCACACGAAAATGGTACAATATCGTACGAGTACGTCCAAACGGTACCAAACCACACAAAAATGATACAATACCGTACGAGTATATCTATATAGTACCATACCACTCCAAAGCGTTACAATACCGTGCGAGTACACCGGAACGGTACCATACCGCACCAAAATGGTACAATACCGTACGAGAACCTCCATACGGTACCAAACCACACCAAAATGGTACAATACCGAACTACAACCACCATATGGTACCAAACCCCCCCAAAACAGCACAAAACCGTACGAGTACATCCATGCGGTACCAAACAACACCAAAACGGTACAGTACCGAACGAGTACATCCATACGGTACCATACCACACCAAAACGGTACAACACCATACGAGTATGTCCATTCGAAACCTCATAATGCCAAAACGGTAGAATACCGTTCGAGAACGTCCATTGTGTACCATACCACAACAAAACGGTTCAATACCGTATGAGTACATCCATAAGGCACCAAACCACACCAAAATGGTACAATACCGTACGCGTACACCATAAGGTACGAAACCACAGCAAAACGGAACAATACCGTAGGAGTACTTCCATACAGTACCTTACCACCCCAAAACGGTACAATACCGTACGAGTACGTCCTTGCACAACCATACCACACAAAAATGGTAAAATACCGTTCGAGAACGTCCATACGGTACCATACCACACAAAAATAGTATAATACCAGACGAGAACCACCATACGGAACCATACCAACCCAAAGTGGTACAATACTTAACGAGTATGTCCATATGGCACCAAAACACACCAAAACGGTAAAATACCATACGAGTAACTCCATACGGCACCAAACCACACCAAAACTGTACAATACCGTACGAGTACGTCCATACGGTACCAAACCACACAAAAATGATACAATACCGTACGAGTACATCTATATAGTACCATACCAGACCAAAGCGTTACAATACCATGCGAGTACACCCGAACGGTACCATACCGCACCAAAATGGTGCAATACTGTACGAGAACCTCCATACGGTACCAAACCACACCAAAATGGTACAATACCGAACGAGAACCTCCATATGGTACCAAACGCCCCCAAAACGGCACAATACCGTACGAGTGCCTCCATGCGGTAAGAAACAACACCAAAACGGTACAGTACCACACGAGTACTTCCATATGGTACCATACCACACCAAAATGGTACAACACCATACGAGTATGTCCATTCGAAACCACACAACGCCAAAACGGTAGAATAGCGTTCGAGAACGTCCATTCGGTACCATACCACAGCAAAACGGTTCAATACCGTATGAGTACATCCATACGATACCAAACCACACCAAAATGGTACAATACGGTACGAGTACATCCATAAGGTACGAAACCACACCAAAACAGAATAATACGGAAGGAGTACTTCCATACGGTACCATACCACCCCAAAACGGTACAATACCATACAAGTACGTCCATGCGGAACCATACCACACAAAAATGGTGAAATATTGCTCGAGAACGTCCATATGGTACCATACCACACAAAAACGGTATAATACCATACGAGAACCTCCAAATGGAACCATACCAACCCAAAATGGTACAATACTATATGAGTATGTCCATACGGTACCAAAACACACCAAAATGTTAAAATACCATACTAGTAACTCCATACGGTACCAAACCACAACAAAACAGTACATTACCGTACGAGTATGTCCATCCGACACCAAATCGCACAAAAATGATACAATACCGTACGAGTACATCCATATAGTACCATACCACACCAAAGCGTTACAATAACGTTCGAGTACACCCGAACGGTACCATACCACACCAAAATGGTACAATACCGTACGAGAATCTCCATACGTTACCAAACCACACCAAAACAGTACAATACCGAACAAGAACTTCCATATGGTACCAAACCCCCCCAAAATGGAACAATACCGTACGAGTACGTCCATACGGTACCAAAACACACCAAAATGGTAAAATACCATACGAGTAACTCCATACGGTACCAAACCACACCAAAATGGTACAATACTGTACGAGTACGTCCATACGGTACCAAACAACACAAAAATGATACAATACCGTACGAGTACATCTATATAGTACCATACCACACCAAAGCGTTACAATATCGTACGAATACACCCGACTGGTACCATACCGCACCAAATCGGTACAATACCGTACGAGCGGTACGAAACCACACCAAAACGGTACAATACCGAATGAGAACCTCCATATGGTACCAAACCCCCCCAAAACGGCACAATACCGTACGAGTACCTCCATGCAGTACCTAACAACACCAAAATGGTACAATACCGTATGAGTACTTCCATACGTTACCATACCACCCCAAAACGGTACAGTACCGTACGAGTATGTCCATTCGAAACCACACAACGCCAAAACGGTAGAATACCATTCGAGAACGTCCATTGGGTACCATACACAAACAAAACGGTTCAATACCGTATGAGTACATCCATACGGTACCAAACCACACCAAAATGGTTCAATACCGTACGAGTAACTCCATACGATACAAAACCACACCAAAACGGTACAATACTGTACGAGTACGTCCATCCGGTACCAAATCGCACAAAAATGATACAATACCATACGAGTACATCCATATAGTACCATACCACACCAAAGCGTTACAATACCATTCGAGTACACCTGAACGGTACCATACGACACCAAAATGGCACAATACAGTACGAGAACCTCCATACGTTACCAAACCACACCAAATAGTACAATACCGAAGGAGGACTTCCATATGGTACCAAACCCCCCCAAAACGGAACAATACCGTAAGAGTACTTCCATACGGTACCATACCACACCAAAACGGGACAATACCGTACGAGTACGTCCATGCGCAACCATACCACACAAAAATGGTAAAATACCTTTTGAGAACGTTGATACGGTACCATACCACACAAAAATGGTATAATACCATATGAGAACCTCCATACGGAACCATACTGTGGGCTACCACAGCCTCGGGAGAGATCGAGGCGGCCCGAGAAACACACACCGCTCCGTCGAATCGGTTCGAAAATTTTTGAAGAGTTGCCACCCGGATTTGTGGTTTGCCACCCTAGAAACCATGAAAATTGATTGATTGAAAACTAGAGATCATTCGAGGGTTCGAAAGCCATGTTACGAGGGGGGAAGGGTTTTACGGCACCCCCCTCGCCCGACACGATGTCGGTCTCTACTAAACGTTTGTGGAATTTTTGAAATGGATTTTGTTTCATTAAACACGTAGCAGGTATCCGCAGGTATAGCACGTAGAAGGTGTATGCTGGTGCTTGTGTACAAGGAATGATAAAATGATGATGGACACATGCATGATGGCAAAGTAGTATAAACTGCCACTGGATCAACTCTCGAGCGCTTGAGAGTACTCTCGAGCGCTTGGGAGTGTTACTGACCAAATCCTACAGAGTTTGTTAGTCACAAATTGGATGCCAAATAACAATGTATACTGGTGCATGTGCACGGGAGGGTGATGTTGATCACGCGATGAAGGACAGTAAGATGGCAAGAAACGAAACAATGCTCACTGGCTTCACTCTCGAGCGCTCAAGAGTACGCTTAGGAGTGCCCGAACATTCACATGCACCTTCTGTTAGTACTGACAGAATATAATGTGAGGACTACAAAATGAAATGCTATTTACACAGACCACTGGCTCAGCAGAGGACTTGAAGGACTGAGATAGGACCTCAAATTTTCAAGCCGTGTATGCTTGCCATTGAACAAACAGATCCACAATTTTAAAAGAGAAAGCGTACACGCCTATGCATGCAGAACCTCAGAAAACACAGAAAACTGGGAAAGTGGGACGCAGTGGCATGCATGCACTCCTAAGCGCTTGGGAATGGATTGGAGCGCTTGGGAGTGAGCTGCATACCTGCATACTCTTAGACAGAAAATGCCACTACTTCACCATGCAAACACCCTTATCTAACTTCCTGACAAGGGAAGATCTTATTTTTAACCCAGGAAAACTTTTTATTCTGACTTGAAATTTCTAAGGAACATTTATGCCTTAGGAAAGATGGTCTTCTGTGTCTGCATGCCACAAAAAAACCATTTTGTTTTAAGAGTGCATCTCATCCCAGCCTGCTGCTTAACAAAATGCCATGCATAGGACTAGAAACAGTCCCGAGCGCTCTGGAGTACTCTTGAGCGCTCTTGAGTGTTTCCAGTAGGGGGTTTTGGGAAAACATTCTTTGTGGACCCTTTATTCTTGCTTTCTTCACTAAGGTCTCCCAACCATACACCAGTATTAAAGACTGGGACCGGCTGAGAGACCCTCCCTCAGAATGAAGGACAGCCTCTTGACTTGGACCAAAGATAGAAGTGTTTCTACCTTCACTGGACACCCTGCTCCTTGGATGGTGGTGAAAGAACAGAAACTGCAAGTACTTTGGGTTTCTTGGCCTTTTTCTTTAATGATTTTGGGGAACACCTTTGAGGTTGGGAAGAAAGTTTTTTTTGTTTTCTTGTTTTTTTGAAAATGTTTTCTCTTTGAGCAGAAGAGAGACCAGAGATAGAGTTTCTTGAGAGAGGGAGAGAGAGAGCCCTCTTTCAGCTGCAAGACATGGGATATATATAGGGGATATATCCTATGGTTTTGAAAAATCAAGTGATTTTTGAAAGAAATCTTTCAGCTGATCTCTTCTCTGACCGAGGTTGAGTGTTGACTCACCTCAGTCGGAGCAATGATGACTTGCATGGATAGTGGGAATCTTCTTCACCCATTGGGCACTGGGAGAGGTCTCGAGCGCTTGGGAGTAGGCTCGAGCGCTGGGGACTTCATTCTCAAGCGCTTGAGAGTGAGCCATGCCAGTGGTTTTTGGAAAACAATTTTGAGCGCTTGGGAGCGCTTCAGAGCGCTTGGGATTGATTTTGGTCATTTCTTTCAAGGAGCAACGTCTCAATTGGTACAAGGCTTGTTCTGACCTATATTCATCACCGGGGGGCCTCAGGGCCACAAATTAAGGAAATTTGACAAGTCCAAATTGGGGTGTCTACAGTTGCCCCTCTTTGGACGGCGCTCGGCATCATGTTTGGATGCGAGTGTCGCCCAAAGATCGAGACAACCCAATTCGAGCCAAATCAAATCCTCAATTTACGAATCAGATGCAAATAAAAGCATATAAGCATTCAATGCATGAGGTCGCGTCTTTTCAGACTGCCTACGTACCCCGTTTGTAGGGATCAAACCAGCGTAGTTCTTTGGGGCAAATGCAAACACGTGTAATGCATGCATTGGAAGGAGATCGACAAATGCTTCGACAATGATAGAGACAAGAACTGGGGCCCATCTGTTGCTCTGTTCGGTGGACAAAAAGAAGTATCATGCCCTGGGTAAAACTTTTTACGAATACATCGACAATTGTGAAATTTAGAAAACTTTTATCGACCTCTAAGCAGAACTGTTTGGGCAAATGAGGATGATCCGGAATAGATTACGAAACGAAATTCGCTCTCGATTGCTCTGTCTCGACTTGGATTTAAATAGGACTGAGATTGATTTTGTAAAAATTCTTGAAGGACAATGATCCTTAATCAAGGTGCTATGCATGAGCTTTCGAAGAGTAACAAAAAGAGGCAAGCACTGGGGGACCCACTCCCGAGCGCTTGGGAGTGGTCTCAAGTGCTCGGGACCGTCGCTGGGGACCATCAACCCTTCCTCTTCTTCTTTGAGTTGGGGGTTAAAACTCTGGTTCTTGAGCGCTCGAGAACCAGACCGACGTCTGCTCCTACTTTCTCGACTGCTTTCACTCCCTCACTCTCTCACTGTTTCGACTCTCTCAGCTCTCTGACTCTCGACCCTTTTTCCTCACAGCTCTCACCCACGACCCTCTCTCTCACAGCTCTCACCCACGACTCTCTCTCTCTTCTGATCTTGTAATGGCGAGGGAAAACGAAGACATGGTGGTCGGCGGTGGCGAAGGGGCGAAGCTCGCTGGTCAGGCGATCGGGGTAGGTGCCACGGTGGTGGCAGCCGAAGGGGGAGATGGCGGTACAGGGGCGGAGCCGGGCAGCGGGGATGCCTTGGTCGATGCCACAGTGGTGACAGCTGCCGGTGACCAGAGAGTGGCGGTTGCTGTCGGCGGTAGTGCAAAGGCGACTGTAGCAGGGGGCTCTGGTAGTGGGGACGGAGGTTCGGGTAGGCCTCTCACCCCTACCGTGGAGGAGTTGCTTGTGGCTGCCGAGCGGGTGGGCGACGGGGGACCATCTGATCTCGGCGGTGAGGAGGTAATTGTCGGGTAGTTCAGCGCGACGCCGGTGCTGAGGATGGTGACAGCGTTGGAGCCGAGGAGTGGGGATAGCGGGATTGGGTCCTCACGCCCTGTTCCCTTTGTGGACGGGGACTTCTTGGAGGGCGCGGAGCCTCGAGGTGTCCTGGACGCACTCGGCCTCGACTCCGTGGTCGCCATGGTGCTGGGGGACGCTAGCACGCCTGAGGACCGGGCTTCGGCGTCGCTTTTGGGGATTCTGCTGAGCGGAGCGGACTCGGACGCCTAGGAGGCGGTTGTGCCGGAGGCGGAGGAGTTGGGAGGGGATAGAGTGGATGTCGAGGCGGCTGCTGAGGTGCGGGTTACCGCGGTAGACGAGGCGAAAGCCTACCTAGAGGAGCGGCGGGCCTACCTGGCGAAGGAGCGGCCCGAATTCACTCCGGCCACCTATGCTCCTCGACTGCACTTCTTCGAGCCTGTGGGGATGACAGCTTACGTCCCCGGCCGCACTGACTATCCCGAGGAGATGCTCCTGCGGGATCGAGCTTCACACATTTTGTCTGGGTGGACTACGGTGAGCTTCTAACCATTATCTTTTCTTGAATTACGCAATTTATTTCCAAATTTTATTTCCTGTTCAAGATCTGACGCTATTTCTTGCTTTGTTGAAACAGCGCACGATGGACGTGTACGGCCACGGGGGCTCAGCCAACTCATTGGCGCACTTCAAGGCCTTGCCTGAGAGGGTGCGAGCGCTGGTGGAGGCAGCAGGGTTCGGACCCTTCGTACAGCTGCTGACGGTGGTGAGGGTAGATCGGGTTGTGCTTACAGCGCTGGCGGAGAGGTGGTGGGACACCACCAACACCTTCCACTTCTAGTTCGGGGAGATGACGGTGACGCCCCTCGACTTCGCGGCGATCACGGGGCTCAGGGTTGGCGGAGACCCGATTCCTTATGACTCGAGCCTGGTGCTGGACGACGCGGCTTTGAGGTGGTTCCTCGGGCGAGTGCCACGCCACAGCGGAGGGATGGCAGCTTACGGGCAGTTCGTGGAGTACTGGGACCACGAGCCCGCGACTGACGAGGAGGTAGCCCAGATGGCCCGGGCGTACCTGCTATACTTGTTCGGGGCTTCTCTATTCTCGAACAGGCGTAGTCGGGTTCACCTGTGCTATCTAGTGAGTTTAGTGGACTTGGGACAGGCAGGGCACTTCGACTGGGGAGGTGCTGCTCTGTGCACGCTCTACTGTCTCCTTGGGGCTGCTTCTCGCGGGGTCGGAGACACAGTTGGAGGATACTGGCAAGTGTTTGAGGTATGATTTTGAATTATCACTTTCGACTGCTTTTTGACTTGAATTATGCACTTGAGATTGATTCGCCCTGAATTATGAAATTTTGCAGCTTTGGGCTTACGAGGTTCTCGGGATGTTCCCGCCCGAGAATACTTGTACGGACCCGAACCTTCTTCCACGCGGCTTAGCCTGGGGTAAGGCGTACCGGCGGGCGAAGGAGCGACGAGGGGAGGTGATGACTTTCCGGCGCTGGCTGGATAACCTGACAGGGGTTGTGGTACAATCGACATCTCTTGCTTTTCTTTTATCAATTTTTTTTTTCATAGAGTTGACTTATGAATGGATCCCAAAATTTGAATTGCAGGTTCACTGGGACCGGTGGGCGGGGATGGAGGCTGACTTCCTCCCAAGGAGCCGGGAGGTGACACGGAGCAGGGTCCTGCTGGAGTGCCCTCTGGGCTGGCAGTGGTACCTGGGGGATCGAGTGACTCGACAGTCACTTGGCCTCCCAGCGTTCGCGGTTCCCGGGCTGCTCCCCCCACGCTTGCAGAGGACCGAGTCCTACACTCGCGTCGAGCTTGAGCTGTTCACCGTGCCAAACACAAATCTAGAGAGGCACCTGCGACGCTCCTTGGACTATGCCGCTTATGCAGATTGGTACCTGGCGAGGAGCCTGGGGGTGGAGGAGGAGTTCGAGCGGCGAAGTAGTTGGAGTGGGGGCTTGGAGAGACGAGAGCGGAGCGCGGAGCCGTGGTGGCCGCTCTGCACGGGGTCAAGGACGAGGTGCTAGGGTCCCTGCTGGTGGGAGAGGTGCAGGTGCTGGAGGTAGGGGAGAGGGGAGCACGAGGGTCCCCGAGACCGCGGACACTTCAGCACCACCAGGGTTGCCGACGCTGAAGTGGACTATAGGCGTGACGAGTCCGTCGGGCGCACGGGAGGTGATTGACGTGCCCCGTCTCCCACAGCCGCCGATGCAGTTTCCTGCTCAGGTATAAACAATATTTCTGCTTGCTTTGCATATTGATCATTCCTTGTTTGCATGTTCTAAGTCTTGGATTATTCTGCAGGTACCGCGAGAGTGGGCTGAGCAGGCCGTGATGCTGATGGTGGGGATGCGCCACCTGTTGAAGGATTGTGCTAAGGGGAGGGTCCTTCAGACGAGACCCGCCCCCGCGACTACTCCTCCTGCTGCTACTCAGGTATGACATGCATACATATTCCATATTTTGATTTGAGCAAAGTTATTTTCGAATATGCATAAGATGAGAAAATGTTTGTGATATGCAGGTGCAGCCACGGCGTTCGGCTAGGACGCGTCCACGGGGTACCACGAGCCCTCCCGTTCCTGCCAGCACGCGAGGTCGGGGTGCAGGACATGCGCCACGTGCTGCTACAGGTGCGGGATGGTTTGAGGTTTTGCCTCGGGAGGCGTCCCAGCGGAGGCCAGCTCGGGTGGAGCCGGAGGAGTCAGAGGAGGAGACAGAGGAGTCCTCTGAGTCACGTGTCTTAGGGACATCGGGCTCGAGTACTGCTTCTGGTTCTCCTGACGACGACAGTGATGACGAGCCCGAGAGTTTCGAGTCCGCGGACCATGACAGAAGAGGATTCGACGGGTCTGAGCCTCGTGTTTTGCTTTGCTAGTTTTACCTTGCACATAGGCCTGCGTGCCATCATAGTTGTAGATTTCGGGCCTGCGTGCCTCAGTTTTGTTCGGGCTTGCGTGCCCCGGTAATCAGGATTTGGGAGTGTGTTTGCCCGAGTTTTTGTGCTTCCTTCTTCACTCACTGTAAACACCATGTTCATTTATGAAAATTCGTACTTTGTTCTTTTATTCGTTTGCACTGCCGTCACAGAATTGTATTTTATGAAATATGTTCGTCTAGCTTTGAAAAAACGTAAAGAGTACGCGAATTTCGACCGATACTCTCAAAGTGAGGGATAAAACTTGACATTGACACCAAACGACAAACCTCTCGAGCGATTGATCATGAAACTTAGGCTTAAGGACATTTGATCATAACCGAGCGCGTTGCGCGGTCGATAATGGGTGTCGTGACTCGAGGGGACTGGGAGAATTACCCAAAATTTTTGACATTCGACGCTTGCATTTAAAATGATGATTTTTGGTACGACCGAATGACGAAAGCTTTGAATTAAGAGTGTCGGCCCGTTTTTGAGGTGCATCAAATAGTCATTGGGACCCGTCATGGCTTGAGTGCGTCGCTTGATTCGACCGAATGCCCTAAATACAGATCCCGACATGTCTAAGGAGTGAAGATTTTGGCAAACTTGTGATTTTTCACATAACACGCTTGAATACACGACGAAACACATGGATAGAACTGCTGTACTCCTTTTATAACTGCTGAGAATCATCAAACTTTTAACGTTTGCTGTGGAAGCCAAAATGGGGAAGTTAGAGTTTGCTGCAAAACAGCAGAACTCTCGAGCGCTCGAGAGTGATCTCGAGCGCTTGGGACTTTACTCCCGAGTGCTCGGGACTACTGTCATGGCCTGTCCCTTGCTGTTTCCCAATGCCACTTGTTGGCTGTCCTTTGTTGCTTTCCTCTGTTTGCACGTTTTCAATGTACCTAAATGGCTTTGTATTAGCTGCTTCCCCAGAACAGAATGGCTTCCCAAGGCTTGACTTGTGGTTTTTCCAACATTTTCCAAGTTTCCAAAGTTTGAATTTTGAAAAGATTTTGAAAAATGATGAATTTGATGAGTTTCAAAGTTGGTGGGGAAGTGGTGTTGTTCACTTTAAGCTTCTATAAATACCAAGCTCTCCTTTGGTAAGCCATTCACACTTCATTTCACCATTTCCCTTCAAAAATCCATTCTTTCCATCACCATGCTAAACCAAGCCTTACTTCGCCCTTGGTTGGACAGCCTTGAGGGCATCGATTGGTTGAACTTCCGAGGGCATCGGCTTCATGCCCTAAGACATCTCCGAGAGGTTGCAATTCATCCCGTCTTGCTGCATGCAGCGGCGCGCTTCTGGGATCCAGAGGTGCATGTCTTTCGCTTCGGTTCTCAAAAACTGTGCCCCACCATCGAGGAGTTTCATGCTTATCTTGGAAGCCATGACTCTGCTGAGCTGGTTGTTCCTATGATCAGGGAGAGCATGAAGAATATTCTGAAGGCAAAGCTGGGTGTTAGTGGTAACGCCGCTGAGTTTCTTACTCGGGCAATGCCATTAACGTCGTGCAGTTGTATGAGAGGTTCAGCCCACCTGGGGACTTGACAGATTTCGAGCACCAAGGTCGCAGGATGATGGCTTGTTGCATTTGCCTCCTGGCGGTCTTCTTGTTGGTTCCAGTCCGTAGGTCAGCCCAATTCCTTACTAGTGGGGGTTGCTGCTCAGATTGAGGCTCGTAAGGACGTTGCGCCATTGGTTCTTGCTGAAACCTTGATGGGGTTAGATGCTGTTCATGCTGGTCGCACAAGGGTTTTTGGTGGTAGCTGGCTATTGCTGCAGGCGAGGGACCTCACTCAGCTCTCCTTTTTCTATTTCCCTCATTCATTTTACCTCGACGCTTGGTTCAGGCTTTATCTGGCTCCTTACTTGTTTTCTCTCTTTTTGACAGATGTGGCTTTGTGACAAATTAAGTCTGTTGACACCCCCAGCCAATGACTGGTGGTATCGTGCAAGTGGATGGAACCGTCCCTTTCAAGTGATGTGTGGTAGCGAAGACGATTGGGCTGATTTCCTTGCTTCTGCAGAGGAAGATGACATTGCTTGGCGGTGCCATTGGCTAAGGCTTCCTGCTATGACTGTTGGCAATATGGGCTCGACGCATGTGTTTGTGGCTGGCTTGACAGGCTTCTCTTTCTACTCTCACCCTTCCGTATTCTCCGTTAGCTTGGACTTAGTTAGGAGGTGCCGAGCCGGGCTCTGAAGTGCTTCTTCTCCCTCCTTTCAGCATTCCGGGCCTTCGGAGTTACACTCGGTCGTGGGGGACTCGTAGGACCACGCCAAGCGACCCTCTGTTTTCTATTGCTTCGACCGGAAGGTACCGGAAATGGCTAAGGAGAGATGTGAAAGCAAGGATGGGTTGACTACTTACTTTGCCAGATTTTGAAATAAAAAGTGTGTTTTGATTTTGTGCTTTTTCATTTTCATGCTCAGCTTGTAATAAAGAAGTAATCTGAATAAAATCGACTGATTAAGGGTTTCCCCCTTTCGGTTCATTTGATCACGTGCAGCTCTGAAAAGTGTTTTGGATTTGTCAATTTGGACTTGATTTGGGATCGGATTTTGATATTCGAATCTCGGGATGAGATTGCCTACGTATCCCTCGTAAAAGAGAATCAGGCTCGTACGTAGTTCAGGCTACGGGTTCACTCGGGTATTGACACTCTCCTTTTACACTCTAAATTTTGCCTAGTACCGCCCTTTCGGGTTTTCAGCCTAGCGAGCTTTTCTTTGATTATTTGCCTTAACTTTTGCCTAGGCCGCCCCTTTCAGGGTTTTTGACCTAGCAGGCTTGCTCTAACTTTTGCCTGGAACCGCCTGCCCTTGGGGTTTTCGGCCAAGCGAGCTCTCTCAGTGATAATAACGCTTGAGTTGATCCAAATTGACAAGATTCGCAAATTCGTTGCCGTCGAGGTCGACGATTGAAGCTGCTCCTCCAGAGAGGATAGTCTTGATGATGTAGGGCCCTGCCCATTTAGGTCGGAACTTCCCTCGTAAGTCGAAAATTGGCGCGCCGATTTCCTTGACTACCATGTCCCCCTCCCGTAGGTCCCTTGACTTCACCTTTTTGTTGAATGCCCGGGCGATTCTTCGCTGATAGCCCTGAATATGGTACAACGCGCGCAGCCTTCTTTCATCAAACAGCATGAGTTCTTCGAATCTTCCGCTGATCCATTCAGCTTCGTCCACTCCGCATTCCGCCATGGCCCTCAAAGATGGCACTTTTAGCTCAATGGGGAGAACGGCTTCCATACCATACACCAAAGAGTAGGGTGTTGCCCCTGTCGGTGTACGGATAGACGTCCGGTATCCCCACAAGGCTAGCGGTAGCTGCTCATGCCAATTTCTTGCTGACTGAGTAGTCTTTTCCAGAATTGCCTTAATAGTCTTGTTTGCCGCTTCGACTGCTCCGTTTGTTTGTGGCCGATAGGTGGTCGAATGATGTATTTGGATTTTGAATTCCTTAAAGAGTTCCAGAACTTTTCCTTTGAAATGAACACCGTTATCAGATACGAATGCTTGAGGGACCCCATACCGATAAATGATATTTTGCCTGATGAAGTGAGCCACTTGAACCATCGTCAAAGTTTTGTACGAAGCTGCTTCGACCCATTTAGTGAAGTAATCGACTGCCACCAAAATGAACCTGTGACCGTTAGAAGCTGCAGGCGTGATCTTTCCGATGACATCAGTGCCTCAGGCGGAGAACGGCCATGGTGTTGCCATCGAGTGCAACTCCGAGGGCGGGACATGGATAAGGTTGGCATGAGTCTGGCACTTGTGGCACCAGCGTACGTACTCAATGCAATCTGTCTCCATGGTTGACCAATAGTAGCCTAGCCTTAACACCTTCTTAGCTAGCATCATCCCATTCATATGAGGTCCACAAACTCCTTCATGAACTTCTTCCATTACCACTCTGATGTCGTCTCCGTGAATACACAACTTGTGAACTCCGCAAGGAGATCGTCGGTAATTGTCCTCCACAGATGATGTATTGAGACGCGAGTCGTTGCAGTGCGATCCAATCTTTCTTAGTTGAATCCACAGGGAACTCCCCCTTTTCAACAAAATTCCAAATATCGTAGAACCAAGGGAGTCCATCGTCCGGTTCGTCGATGTTCATGATATAGCCGTACACACGTTTTCCCCTCTGCTCAATCATGACAGGCCTCAGCTTTACCCCAATTGGAAGTTCCAGCATGGATGCCAAAGTGGCCAGGGCGTCTGCAAAGCGATTCTTCATCCTCGGTACATGCGTGAAAGTCACTTTTTGAAAATTCGGGAGGAGTTCATCAAGCTGTTGATGATACGGCTTCATTTTCTCGTCTCTGACCTTCCATTCTCCGTTTGCTTGCGATACGACCAGGTTGGAATCTCCGACGACTTCTAGCACCTTGACACCAATCTCCAATGCGGCTTCCATTCCTACAATACATGCTTCGTACTCAGCTTCGTTGTTCGTAACTTTGAAGTTCAACTTGAATGCGAGGGGAATATGCGACCCCTCAGGCGAGACCAACAGTATGCCAATCCCGTACCCTTTTTGATTTGCGGCCCCATCGAAGTACAACATCCGCGTTTCATTGACCATCGACATTACATCTTCATCCGGAAATTGAAATTCTGTGTGCTCTGGCCCTTCGATCGGACGATCTGCCAAGAACTCTGCCACTGCTCTCCCTTTCACTGACTTGCGAGTGACATACTTGATTTTGAATTCCGCCAACAAGAGCAACCAACGTGCTAGCTTACCAGTAAGTGCTGGCTTCTCGAATAGATATTTGAGAGGGTCCATCCGAGAGATCAGCATCACTGAGTAAGCGAGCATGTAGTGTCTCAACTTCTTTGTGGCCCATACAAGCGCCCAACACGTCTTTTCGAGTGAAGTATATCACTCCTCGGACCCTACCATCTTCTTGCTCAAGTAGTAAATCGCCCTTTCAACCCCATCTTCTCCTTCTTGCGCGAGCATGCACCCCATTGATGAGGGCGCGACGGACAAGTATAGGATCAAAGGTTTTCCTGGCGTAGGCGGCATCAGGATTGGAGGATTCTGGAGATAAGTTCACACCGCTTCGAAAGCTTTCTGACACTTCTCATTCCACTCGAACTTTACATCTTTCTTGAGTAGTCGAAATAATGGTTCACAAGTCGAGGTCAGCTTGGCGATGAATCGACTGATGAATTGAATTTTTCCCAAGAAACATCGGACCTCCTTCTCTGATTGGGGTGGCTCCATCTCGAGAATGGCTTTGATTTTAGACGGATATACCTCAATCCCTCGGGTTGTGATCATGAACCCAAGCATTTTCCCAGTAGTAACTCCGAATGTGCACTTCTATGGATTAAGACGCATCTTGTGTTTCTGAATTCTCTCGAGGAACTTTCTCAGTGCTGGGAGGTGATCTTTCCGCTCCTTCCCCTTCACTATCATATCATCAACGTACACTTCAACTTCCTTATGGATCATGTCATGCAGCAGTGTCGTAGCACCCCTCTGATACGTAGGACCGACATTTTTCAATCCAAACGGCATAACCCGATAACAGTAGGTCCCCCACTCAGTGATGAACGACGTCTTTTCCCTGTCTTCCGGAGCCAAGAGAATCTAATTGTATCCCGAGAAACCGTCCATGAAGGACAGTAAAGCGTGCCCTGCAGTGTTATCAACGAGTACATCTATATGCGGTAATGGAAAGTCATCTTTAGGGCTTGCTTTGTTCAGATCTCTGAAATCGACGCACACTCTGATTCTCCCATCCTTTTTGGGGACAGGCACAATGTTTGCGACCCAAGTGGGGTATTCTGTTACGATTAGAAAACCAGCGTCGATTTGTTTCATTAGTTCCTCTATTATTTTTAACACCCAATCGGGTCGCATTCTCCTCAGCTTTTGTTTAACGGGTTTTGCATCAGGATAGAGAGGGATCCTGTGCTCGACGATTTCTGGGTCGATTCTGGGCATGTCTGCATGGGACCAAGCAAAGACTTCTTTAAATTCTTTTAGTGAATCGGTGAGCTCTTAGAGCTCATCTGGAGACAGCCCAAAACCGACCTGAATCGATCGAGGGTTCTCCTCATCATCCAAGTTTATCGAGATTATTTCTTCTTTTAGAGGCTGAGCATGCCTTTCATTTTCACGCTCGATGAGGGAACGGATTTCCTTGGGAATGTCCCCATCGAAATCTATTCCTTCATCGTCGGGATCCAAACAATTTATTTCAAAATCCGGCAAGTAAGCAAAGGCGTCGTTCATTTCATTGATAGGCTCCTCGGAGGGAGGGAATACAACAGTTGACTCAAACTCGAAGTAAAAGCTACGACGAGGAGGGCCGATAGGCACAAACTCCGACTCATCGCTAGACGAAGAGTTAGCATCAGACTCAGACTCGAATTCGGTGCAAGGGTCGTGAATGCGTGTTACAAATGGAACAAAAGTGCAGTTTTCATAGGTGCCCACGGTGTCCACAATGAGCTTAGAAGGGTCTTCCGATTCATCTTCTCCTCCTAGCACAAGCATAGCCGCGCCTTCCATCATACCCTCCGGTTCCTCACCTTCGAACAGAGACTGGAGACTACCCAAACCAAAGGCTTCAAGCCAATCCAGTGCTTCGAACAATTCTTCCACCTTAGTTACCTCTTCATCATCCTCCCAAGTGTCGTTGGGGAAGATTTCAAACCTTGGGTATTTCACTTTTGTCTCGAGATCAATGTAGGGCTCGGGTTCTCCTTGGTACGGTGCTTCCTCTTCCTTCTGATCCTTTCCGACTGTATGAGCTCGGGCACGGTTGCGCCATCTTTTCTTTGGATCACTCTTCTTGAATTCGTAGCCCAAGCCGAAGCGTTCATTGCTCCCGGGGAAAATGAGGGAACTCGGGGACTCCTTGCTCATAGAGCCCCAAGCCCATACCTGGCAGGTAATTCATTCGCTTCATGATTTCCAATGCCGCCGAACTCACCAAGAAACCATCTTCTGCCCGAATGGTGCAAACCTTCGAGGTTACGACAGCAAATCCTCCCATGGCCACGTCTTCTTCTCCGTGCATGATTTCAAGTAGCAGGGAATTATCTTCGGAGTGTGGACGAATACCAAAATCCCCGTGGACGATAAGGGTCCCAGAATTCAATCCTAGGATGAGCTTCTGATGTAGCGTAGAAGGTACTCCCATAACATCAGAACGGTGCAGCCATGGCCTCCCCAGTAAGAGGTTGAACGAAGCAGGTATATCTAGTACACAGAATTCCACAGCAGTCTTAAACTTCCCAATTGCCAGTTCCAGGTTGATTGTTCCCAGGACATCATGTCGTGTGTTATCATAAGCACGGACACTCAGAGTTGATGGCGCAAAGTCCTTGTTTTTGAGGCCCAAGCAGTAAGCAGTGCGGAGAGGGCACACATGAGTACATCCATACAGTATCAAACCACGCCAAAATGGTACAATACCGTACGAGTACATCCATAAGGCACGAAACCACACCAAGACGGAAAAATACGGTACGTGCACTTCCATACGGTACCATACCACACCAAAACGGTACAATACCGTACGAGTACGTCCATGCGCAACCATACAACAAAAAAATGGTAAAATACCGTTCGAGAACGTTCATACGGTACCATACCACACAAAAACGGTATAATACCATACGAGAACCTCCATAAGGAACCATACGAACCGAAAATGGTACAATACTTTACGAGTACGTCCATACGGTACCAAAACACACCAAAAATGTAAAATACCATACGAGTAACTCCATACGGTACCAAACCACACCTAAACGGTACAATGCCGTACGAGTACAACCATACGGTACCAAACCAGAAAAAAATGATACAATACCGGACGAGTACATCTATATAGTACCATACCACACCAAAGCGTTACAATACCATACGAGTACACCTGAATGGTACCATACCGCACGAAACTGATACAATACCGTACGATAACCTCGACACGGTACCAAACCACACCAAAACGGTACAATACCGAACGAGAACCTCCATATGGTTCCAAACCCCACCAAAACGGCACAATACCGTGCGAGTACCTCCATGCGGTACCAAACAACACCAAAACGGTACAGTACCGCACGAGTACTTCCATACGGTACCATACCACACCAAAACGGTACAACATCGTACGAGTATGTCCATTTGAAACCACACAATGCCAAAACGGTAGATTACCATTCGAGAACGTACATTCGGTACCATACCACAACAAAACGGTTCAATACTGTATGAGTACGTCCATACAGTACCAAACCACACCAAAATGGTAAAATACCGTACGAGTACAGCCATAAGGTACGAAACCACACCAAAACGGAACAATACGTTAGGAGTACTTCCATACGGTACCATACCACACCAAAACGGTACAATACCGAACGAGTACGTCCATGCGCAACCATGCAACACAAAAATGGTAAAATACCGTTCGAGAATGTCCATACGGTACCATACCACACAAAAACGGTATAATACCATACGAGAACCTCCATAAGGAACCATACCAACCCAAAATGGTACAATACTTTACGAGTACGTCCATATGGTACCAAAACACACCAAAACGGAAAAATACCATACAAGTAACTCCATATGGTAGAAAACCACACCAAAACTTTACAATTCCGTACGAGTACGTCCATGCGGTACCAAATAACCCAAAAATGATACAATACCGTTCGAGTACATCTATATAGTACCATACCACACCAAAGCATTACAATACCGTACGGGTACACACGAACGGTACCATCACCCCCCAAAATGGTACACTACCGTACGATAACCTCCATACGGTACCAAACCACACAAAAACGGTACAATACCGAATGAGAACCTCCATATGGTATCAAATCCCCCCAAAACGGCCCAATACCGTACGAGTGCCTCCATGCGGTACCGAACAACACCAAAACGGTATAGTACCGCACGAGTACTTGCATACGGTACCATACAACACCAAAACGGTACAACACCGTACGAGTATGTCCATTCGAAACCACACAACGCCAAAATGGTAGAATACCGTTCGAGAACGTCCATTCGGTACCATACCACAACAAAAGGGTTCAATATCGTATGAGTACAACCATACAATACCAAACCACGCAGAAATGGTACAATACCTTACGAGTACATCCATAAGGCACGAAACCACACCAAAACGAAAAAATACGGTACGTGCACTTCCATACGGTACCATACCACACCAAAACGGTACAATACCGTATGACTACGTCCATGTGCAACCATACAACACAAAAATGGTAAAATACCGTTCGAGAACGTCCATACGGTACCATACCACACAAAAACGGTATAATACCATACGAGAATCTCCATAAGGAACCATACCAACCCAAAATGGTACAATACTTTACGAGTACGTCCATACGGTACCAAAACGCACCAAAACGGTAAAATACCATACAAGTAACTCCATACGGTACAAAACCACACCAAAACGTTACAATTCCGAACGAGTACGTCCATATGGTACCAAATAACACTAAAATGATACAATATCGTTCGAGTACATCTATATAGTACCATACCACACCAAAGCGTTACAATACCGTACGGGTACACACGAACGGTACCATCACGCCCCAAAATGGTACAATACCGTACAAGAACCTCCATACGGTACCATACCACACCAAAACGGTACAATACCGAACGAGAACCTCCATATTTTATCAAATCCACCCAAAATGGCACAATACCGTACGAGTACCTCCATGCGGTACCGAACAACACCAAACCGGTATAGTACCACACAAGTACTTGCATACGGTACCATACCACACCAAAACGGTACAACATCGTACGAGTATGTCCATTCGAAACCACACAACGCCAAAACGGTAGATTACCGTTCGAGAACGTACATTCAGTACCATACCACAACAAAACGGTTCAATACCGTATGAGTACATCCATACAGTACCAAACCACACCAAAATGGTAAAATACCGTACGAGTACAGCCATAAGGTACGACACCACACCAAAACGGAACAATACGGTAGGAGTACTTCCATACGGTACCATACCACACCAAAACGGTACAATACCGTACGAGTACGTCCATGCGCATCCATACAACACAAAAATGGTAAAATACCGTTTGAGAACGTCCATACGGTACCATACCACACAAAAACGGTATAATACCATACGAGAACCTCCATAAGGAACCATACCAACCAAAAATGGTACAATACTTTACGAGTACATCCATACGGTACCAAAACACACCAAAACGGTAAAATACCATACAAGTAACTCCATATGGTAGAAAACCACACCAAAACTTTATAATTCCGTACGAGTACGTCTATATAGTACCGTACCTAACCAAAGCGTTACAATACCGTACGAGTACACACGAACGGTACCGTCACTCCCCAAAATGGTACAATACCGTACGAGAACCTCCATACGGTACCAAACCACACCAAAACGGTACAATACCGAACGACAACCTCCATATGGTATCAAACCCGCCCCCCCAAAACGGCACAATACCGTACGAGTACCTCCATGCGGTACCAAACAACACCAAAACGGTTTAGTACCGCACGAGTACTTGCATACGGTACCATACCACACAAAAACGGTATAACACCGTACGAGTATGTCCATTCGAAACCACACAACGCCAAAACGGTAGAATACCGTTCGAGAACGTCCATTCGGTACCATACCACAACAAAAGGGTTCAATACCGTACGAGTACGTCCATGCGCAACCATAAAACACAAAAATGGTAAAATACCGTTCGAGAACGTCCACACGGTACCATACCAAACCAGAACGGTACAATACCATACGAGTACATCCATGCGTAACCATAAAACACAAAAATGGTAAAATACCGTTCGAGAACGTCCACACGGTACCATACCCCACAAAAACGGTATAATAGCATACGAGAACCTCCATAAGGAATCATACCAACCCAAAATGGTACAATATACTACGAGTACGTTCATACGGTTCCAAAACACACCAAAAATATAACATACCATAGGAGTAACTCCATACGGTACCAAACCACACCTAAACGGTACAATACCGGACAAGTACATCTATATAGTACCATACCACACCAAAGCGTTATAATACCGTACGAGTACACCCGAAGGGTACCATACCGCACCAAAATGATACAATACCATACGATAACCTCCACACGTCACCAAACCACACCAAAACGGTACAATACCGAACGAGAACCTCCATATGGTTCCAAACCCCCCCAAAACGGCACAATACCGTACGAGTACCTCTATGCGGTACCAAATAACACCAAAACGGTACAGTACCACACGAGTACATCCATACGGTACCATACCACACCAAAATGGTACAATACCGTACAAGTATGTCCATTCGAAACTACACAACGCCAAAACGGTACATTACCGTTCGATAACGTTCATTCGGTACCATACCACAACGAAACGGTTCAATACCTTGTGAGTACATCCATACACTACCAAACCACACCAAAATGGTACAATACCGTACGAGTACATCCATAAGGTACGAAACCCCACCAAAACGGAACAATACGGTAGGAGTACTTCCATACGGTACCATACCACACCAAAACGGTACAATACCGTACGAGTACGTCCATACGGAACCAAACAACACAAAAATGATACAATACCGTACGAGTACGTCTATATAGTACCATACCACACCAAAGCGTTACAATACCGTCTGAGTACACCCGAACGGTACCATATTGCCCCAAAATGGTACAATACCGTACGAGAACCACCACAAGGTACCAAACCACACCAAAACGGTACAATACCGAACGAGAACCTACATATGGTACCAAACCCCCCCAAAATGGCACAATACTGTACGAGTACCTCCATGCGGTACCAAACAACACCAAAATGGTATAATACCGTACGAGTACATCCATAAGGTACCAAACAACACCAAAACGGAACAATACCGTACAAGTACTTCCATACGGTACCATACCACACCAAAACGGTACAATACCGAACGAGTACGTCCATGCGCAACCATACAACAAAAAAATGGTAAAATACCGTTCGAGAACATCCATACGGTACCATACCACACAAAAATGGTATAATACCATCCGAGAACCTCCATAAGGAACCATACCAACCCAAAATGGTACAATACTTTACGAGTACGTCCATATGGTACCAAAACACACCAAAACGGAAAAATACCATACAAGTAACTCCATATGGTAGAAAACCACACCAAAACTTTACAATTCCGTACGAGTACATCTATATAGTACCATACCTCACCAAAGCGTTACAATACCGTACGAGTACACACGAACGGTACCGTCACTCCCCAAAATGGTACAATACCGTACGAGAACCTCCATACGGTACCAAACCACACCAAAACGGTACAATACCGAACGACAACCTCCATATGGTATCAAACCCGCCCCCCCAAAACGGCACAATACCGTACGAGTACCTCCATGCGGTACCAAACAACACCAAAACGGTTTAGTACCGCACGAGTACTTGCATACGGTACCATACCACACAAAAACGGTATAACACCGTACGAGTATGTCCATTCGAAACCACACAACGCCAAAACGGTAGAATACCGTTCGAGAACGTCCATTCGGTACCATACCACAACAAAAGGGTTCAATACCGTACGAGTACGTCCATGCGCAACCATAAAACACAAAAATGGTAAAATACCGTTCGAGAACGTCCACACGGTACCATACCAAACCAGAACGGTACAATACCATACGAGTACATCCATGCGTAACCATAAAACACAAAAATGGTAAAATACCGTTCGAGAACGTCCACACGGTACCATACCCCACAAAAACGGTATAATAGCATACGAGAACCTCCATAAGGAATCATACCAACCCAAAATGGTACAATATACTACGAGTACGTTCATACGGTTCCAAAACACACCAAAAATATAACATACCATAGGAGTAACTCCATACGGTACCAAACCACACCTAAACGGTACAATACCGGACAAGTACATCTATATAGTACCATACCACACCAAAGCGTTATAATACCGTACGAGTACACCCGAAGGGTACCATACCGCACCAAAATGATACAATACCATACGATAACCTCCACACGTCACCAAACCACACCAAAACGGTACAATACCGAACGAGAACCTCCATATGGTTCCAAACCCCCCCAAAACGGCACAATACCGTACGAGTACCTCTATGCGGTACCAAATAACACCAAAACGGTACAGTACCACACGAGTACATCCATACGGTACCATACCACACCAAAATGGTACAATACCGTACAAGTATGTCCATTCGAAACTACACAACGCCAAAACGGTACATTACCGTTCGATAACGTTCATTCGGTACCATACCACAACGAAACGGTTCAATACCTTGTGAGTACATCCATACACTACCAAACCACACCAAAATGGTACAATACCGTACGAGTACATCCATAAGGTACGAAACCCCACCAAAACGGAACAATACGGTAGGAGTACTTCCATACGGTACCATACCACACCAAAACGGTACAATACCGTACGAGTACGTCCATACGGAACCAAACAACACAAAAATGATACAATACCGTACGAGTACGTCTATATAGTACCATACCACACCAAAGCGTTACAATACCGTCTGAGTACACCCGAACGGTACCATATTGCCCCAAAATGGTACAATACCGTACGAGAACCACCACAAGGTACCAAACCACACCAAAACGGTACAATACCGAACGAGAACCTACATATGGTACCAAACCCCCCCAAAATGGCACAATACTGTACGAGTACCTCCATGCGGTACCAAACAACACCAAAATGGTATAATACCGTACGAGTACATCCATAAGGTACCAAACAACACCAAAACGGAACAATACCGTACAAGTACTTCCATACGGTACCATACCACACCAAAACGGTACAATACCGAACGAGTACGTCCATGCGCAACCATACAACAAAAAAATGGTAAAATACCGTTCGAGAACGTCCATACGGTACCATACCACACAAAAATGGTATAATACCATCCGAGAACCTCCATAAGGAACCATACCAACCCAAAATGGTACAATACTTTACGAGTACGTCCATATGGTACCAAAACACACCAAAACGGAAAAATACCATACAAGTAACTCCATATGGTAGAAAACCACACCAAAACTTTACAATTCCGTACGAGTACATCTATATAGTACCATACCTCACCAAAGCGTTACAATACCGTACGAGTACACACGAACGGTACCGTCACTCCCCAAAATGGTACAATACCGTACGAGAACCTCCATACGGTACCAAACCACACCAAAACGGTACAATACCGAACGACAACCTCCATATGGTATCAAACCCGCCCCCCCAAAACGGCACAATACCGTACGAGTACCTCCATGCGGTACCAAACAACACCAAAACGGTTTAGTACCGCACGAGTACTTGCATACGGTACCATACCACACAAAAACGGTATAACACCGTACGAGTATGTCCATTCGAAACCACACAACGCCAAAACGGTAGAATACCGTTCGAGAACGTCCATTCGGTACCATACCACAACAAAAGGGTTCAATACCGTACGAGTACGTCCATGCGCAACCATAAAACACAAAAATGGTAAAATACCGTTCGAGAACGTCCACACGGTACCATACCAAACCAGAACGGTACAATACCATACGAGTACATTCATGCGTAACCATAAAACACAAAAATGGTAAAATACCGTTCGAGAACGTCCACACGGTACCATACCCCACAAAAACGGTATAATAGCATACGAGAACCTCCATAAGGAATCATACCAACCCAAAATGGTACAATATACTACGAGTACGTTCATACGGTTCCAAAACACACCAAAAATATAACATACCATAGGAGTAACTCCATACGGTACCAAACCACACCTAAACGGTACAATACCGGACAAGTACATCTATATAGTACCATACCACACCAAAGCGTTATAATACCGTACGAGTACACCCGAAGGGTACCATACCGCACCAAAATGATACAATACCATACGATAACCTCCACACGTCACCAAACCACACCAAAACGGTACAATACCGAACGAGAACCTCCATATGGTTCCAAACCCCCCCAAAACGGCACAATACCGTACGAGTACCTCTATGCGGTACCAAATAACACCAAAACGGTACAGTACCACACGAGTACATCCATACGGTACCATACCACACCAAAATGGTACAATACCGTACAAGTATGTCCATTCGAAACTACACAACGCCAAAACGGTACATTACCGTTCGATAACGTTCATTCGGTACCATACCACAACGAAACGGTTCAATACCTTGTGAGTACATCCATACACTACCAAACCACACCAAAATGGTACAATACCGTACGAGTACATCCATAAGGTACGAAACCCCACCAAAACGGAACAATACGGTAGGAGTACTTCCATACGGTACCATACCACACCAAAACGGTACAATACCGTACGAGTACGTCCATACGGAACCAAACAACACAAAAATGATACAATACCGTACGAGTACGTCTATATAGTACCATACCACACCAAAGCGTTACAATACCGTCTGAGTACACCCGAACGGTACCATATTGCCCCAAAATGGTACAATACCGTACGAGAACCACCACAAGGTACCAAACCACACCAAAACGGTACAATACCGAACGAGAACCTACATATGGTACCAAACCCCCCCAAAATGGCACAATACTGTACGAGTACCTCCATGCGGTACCAAACAACACCAAAATGGTATAATACCGTACGAGTACATCCATAAGGTACCAAACAACACCAAAACGGAACAATACCGTACAAGTACTTCCATACGGTACCATACCACACCAAAACGGTACAATACCGAACGAGTACGTCCATGCGCAACCATACAACAAAAAAATGGTAAAATACCGTTCGAGAACGTCCATACGGTACCATACCACACAAAAATGGTATAATACCATCCGAGAACCTCCATAAGGAACCATACCAACCCAAAATGGTACAATACTTTACGAGTACGTCCATATGGTACCAAAACACACCAAAACGGAAAAATACCATACAAGTAACTCCATATGGTAGAAAACCACACCAAAACTTTACAATTCCGTACGAGTACATCTATATAGTACCATACCTCACCAAAGCGTTACAATACCGTACGAGTACACACGAACGGTACCGTCACTCCCCAAAATGGTACAATACCGTACGAGAACCTCCATACGGTACCAAACCACACCAAAACGGTACAATACCGAACGACAACCTCCATATGGTATCAAACCCGCCCCCCCAAAACGGCACAATACCGTACGAGTACCTCCATGCGGTACCAAACAACACCAAAACGGTTTAGTACCGCACGAGTACTTGCATACGGTACCATACCACACAAAAACGGTATAACACCGTACGAGTATGTCCATTCGAAACCACACAACGCCAAAACGGTAGAATACCGTTCGAGAACGTCCATTCGGTACCATACCACAACAAAAGGGTTCAATACCGTACGAGTACGTCCATTCGCAACAATAAAACACAAAAATGGTAAAATACCGTTCGAGAACGTCCACACGGTACCATACCACACCAAAACGGTACAATACCATACGAGTACATCCATGCGCAACCATAAAACACAAAAATGGTAAAATACCGTTCGAGAACGTCCACACGGTACCATACCCCACAAAAACGGTATAATAGCATACGAGAACCTCCATAAGGAATCATACCAACCCAAAATGGTACAATATACTACGAGTACGTTCATACGGTACCAAAACACACCAAAAATATAACATACCATAGGAGTAACTCCATACGGTACCAAACCACACCTAAACGGTACAATACCGGACGAGTACATCTATATAGTACCATACCACACCAAAGCGTTATAATACCGTACGAGTACACCCGAAGGGTACCATACCGCACCAAAATGATACAATACCATACGATAACCTCCACACGTCACCGAACCACACCAAAACGGTACAATACCGAACGAGAACCTCCATATGGTTCCAAACCCCCCCAAAACGGCACAATACCGTACGAGTACCTCTATGCGGTACCAAACAACACCAAAATGGTACAGTACCGCACGAGTACATCCATACGGTACCATACCACACCAAAATGGTACAATACCGTACGAGTATGTCCATTCGAAACTACACAACGCCAAAACGGTAGATTACCGTTCGATAACGTTCATTCGGTACCATACCACAACGAAACGGTTCAATACCTTGTGAGTACATCCATACAGTACCAAACCACACCAAAATGGTACAATACCGTACGAGTACATCCATAAGGTACGAAACCCCACCAAAACGGAACAATACGGTAGGAGTACTTCCATACGGTACCATACCACACCAAAACGGTACCATACCACACCAAAACGGTACAATACCGTACGAGTACATCCATACGGAACCAAACAACACAAAAATGATACAATACCGTACGAGTACGTCTATATAGTACCATACCACACCAAAGCGTTACAATACCGTCTGAGTACACCCGAACGGTACCATATTGCCCCAAAATGGTACAATACCGTACGAGAACCACCACAACGTACCAAACCACACCAAAACGGTACAATACCGAACGAGAACCTCCATATGGTACCAAACCCCCCCAAAATGGCATAATACCGTACGAGTACCTCCATGCGGTACCAAACAACACCAAAATGGTATAATACCGTACGAGTACATCCATAAGGTACCAAACAACACCAAAACGGAACAATACCGTACAAGTACTTCCATACGGTACCAGACCACACCAAAACGGTACAATACCGAACGAGAACCTCCATATGGTTCCAAACCCCCCCAAAATGGCACAATATCGTACGAGTACCTCCATGCGGTACCAAACAACACCAAAACGGTACAGTACCGCACGAGTACTTCCATACGGTACCATACCACACCAAAACGGTACAAAATCGTACGAGTATGTCCATTCGAAACCACACAACGCCAAAACGATAGATTACCGTTCGAGAACGTACATTCGGAACCATACCACGACAAAACGGTTCAATACCTTATGAGTACATCCATACAGTACCAAACCACACCAAAATGGTACAATACCGTAAGAGTACATCCATAAGGTACGAAACCACACCAAAACGAAACAATACGGTAGGAGTACTTCCATACGGTACCATACCACACCAAAATGGTACAATACCGTACGAATACGTCCATACGGAACCAAACAACACAAAAATGATACAATATCGTGCGAGTACGTCTATATAGTACCATACCATACCAAAGCGTTACAATACCGTCCGAGTACACCCGAATGGTACCATAATACCCCAAAATGGTACAATACCGTACGAGAACCACCATAAGGTACCAAACCACACCAAAATGGTACAATACCGAACGAGAACCTCCGTATGGTACCAAACCACCCCAAAATGGTACAATACCAAACGAGTATGTCCATTCGAAACCATACAACGCCAAAACGGTAGAATACCGTTCGTGAACGTCCATACGGTACCATACCACAAATAAACGGTTCAATACCGTATGAGTACATCCATACGGTACCAAACTACACCAAAATGGTACAATACTGTACGAGTACAACCATAAGGTACGAAACCACACCAAAACGGAACAATTCCGTATGAGTACTTCCATAGGGTACCGTACCACACTAAAACGGTACAATGCCGTACGAGTACGTCCATGCGCAACCATACCACACAAAAATGGTAAAGTACTGTTCGAGAACGTCCATACGGTACCATACTGCACAAAAACGGTATAATACCAAACGAGAACCTCCATACGGAACCATACCAACTAAAAATGGTACAATACTTTACGAGTACGTCCATACGGTACCAAAACACACCAAAACGGTAAAATACCATACGAGTAGCTCCATACGGTACCAAACCACACCAAAACGGTTCAATATCGTACGAGTACGTCCATACGGTACCAAACCACACAAAAATGAAACAATATCGTACGAGTATATCTATATAGTACCATACCACACCAAAGCGTTACAACACCATAAGAGTACACCCGAACGGTACCATGCCGCACCAAAATGGTACAATACCATACGAGTACCTCCATGCGGTACCAAAAAACACCAAAACAGTACAGTACCATACGAGTACTTCCATACGGTACCATACCACACCAAAACGGTACAATACCGTACGAGTATGTCCATTCGAAACCACACAACGCGAAAACGGTAGAATACCGTTCGAGAATGTCTATTTGGTACCATTCCACAACAAAATGGTTCAATACTGAATGAGTACATCCATACGGTACCAAACCACACCAAAATGGTACAATACCGTACGAGTACATCGAAAATGTGCGAAACCACACCAAAACAAAACAACACCGTACGAATACTTCCATACGGTACCGTACCACACCAAAATGGTACAATACCGTACGAGTGGGTCCATGCGCATCCATACCACACCAAAGCGTTACAAGACCGTACGAGTACATCTATATAGTATCATACCACACCAAAGCGTTACAATACCGTACGAGTACACCCGAATGGTACCATACTGCCCCAAAATGGTACAATATCGTTCGAGAACCTCCATACGGTACCAAACCCCCCCCAAAACGGCACAATACAGAACGATTACCTCAATGCGGTACAAAATTACCCCAAAATGGTACAGTACTGTACGAGTACTTCCATACGGTACCATACCACACCAAAACGGTACAATAACATACGAGCATGCCCATTCGAAACCCCACAACGCCAAAATGGTAGAATACCGTTCGAGAACGTCCATTCGGTACCATACCACTACAAAACGTTTCAATACCGTATGATTACATCCATGCGGTACCAAACCACACCAAAATGGTACAATACCGTACGAGTACATCCATAAGTTACGAAACCACCCCAAAACGAAACAAAACCGTACAAATACTACCATACGGTTCCGTACCACTACAAAACGGTACAATACCGAACGAGTACATCCATAAGGTACGAAACCACACCAAAACGGAACAATACGGTACGAGTACTTCCATACGGTACCATACCACACCAAAACGGTACAATACCGTACGAGTACGTCCATGCGCAACCATACCACAGAAAAATGGAAAAATACCGTTCGAGAACGTCCATATGGTACCATACCACACAAAAACAGTATAATACCAAACGAGAACCTCCATACGGAACCATACCAACCCAAAATGTTACAATACACTACTAGTACATCCATACGGGACCAAAACACACCAAAATGGTAAAATACCATACAAGTAACTCCATACGGTACCAAACCACACCAAAATTGAACAATACCATACGAATACGTCCATAGGGTACAAAACAACACAAAAATGATAAAATACCGTACGAGTACATCTATATAGTACCATACCATAACAAAGCGTTACAATACCGTACGAGTACAAACGAACGGTACCACACCGCCCGAAAATGGTACAATACCGTACGAGAACTTACATACGGTACCAAACCACACCAAAACGGTACAATACCGAATGAGAACCTCCATATGGTATCAAACCCCCCCAAAACGGCACAGTACCGTACGAGTACCTCCAGGCGGTACCAAACAACACCAAAACGGTACAGTACCGCACGAGTACTTGCATACGGTACCATACCACACCAAAACGGTACAACACCGTACGAGTATGTCCATCCGAAACCACGCAACGCCAAAACGGTAGAATATCGTTCGACAACATCCATTTGGTACCATACCAAAACAAAACGGTTCAATACCGTATGAGTACATCCATACAGTACTAAACCACGCCAAAATGGTACAATACCATACGAATACATCCATAAGGCACGAAACCACACCAAAACGAAACAATACCGTAGGAGTACTTCCATACGGAACCATACCACACCAAAACGGTACAATACCGTACGAGTACGTCCATGCGCAACCATACAACACAAAAATGGTAAAATACTGTTCGACAACGTCCATACGGTACCATACCACAATAAAACGATATAATACCATAAGAGAACCTCCATAAGGAACCATACCAACCAAACATGGTACAATACTTTACGGGTACGTCCATACAGTACCAAAACACACCAAAACGGTAAAATACCATACAAGTAACTCCATACGGTACCAAGCCACACCAAAACAGTACAATACCGTACGAGTACGTCCATAGGGTACCAAACAACACAACAATGATACAATACCGTACGAGTACGTCTATATAGTACCATACCACACCAAAGCGTTACAATACCGTACGAGTACACCCGAACGGTACCATACTGCCCCAAAATGGTACAATATCATACGAGAACCTCCACACGGTACCAAACCACACCAAAATGGTACAATACCGAACGAGAATCTCCATATGGTACCAAACCCCCCCAAAACGGCACAATACCGTACGAGTACTTCAATGCGGTACCAAACAACACCAAAACAGTATAGTACTGTACGAGTACTTCCATACGGTACCATACCACACCAAAACGGTACAATACCATATGAGTATGTCCATTCGAAACCCCACAACGCCAAAACGGTAGAATACCGTTCGAGAACGTCCATTCGGTACCATACCACTACAAAACGGTTCAATATCGTATGAGTACATCCATATGGTACAAAACCACACCAAATAGGTACAATACCGTACCAGTACATCCATAAGGTACGAAACCACACCAAAACGAAACAATACCGTACAAATACTTCCATACGGTTCCGTACCACACCAAAATGGTACAATACCGTACGAGTACATCCATAAGGTACGAAACCACACAAAAAAGGAACAATACGGTACGAGTACTCCAATACGGTACCATACCACACCAAAATGGTACAATACCGTACGAGTATGTCTATGCGCAACCATACCACACAAAAATGGAAAAATACCGTTCGAGAACATCCATACGGTACCATACCACTCAAAAACGGTATAATACCATACGAGAACCTCCATACGGAAGCTTACCAACCCAAAATGTTACAATACATTACGAGTACGTCCGTACGGTACCAATACACACCAAAACGGTAAAATACCATACAAGTAACTCCATACGGTACCAACCACACCAAAACGGTACAATACCGTACGAGTACACACGAACGGTACCATCACGCCCCAAAATGGTACAATACGGTATGTGCAATTCCATACCGTACCATACCACACCAAAACGGTACAATACCGTACGAGTACGTCCATGCGCAACCATACAACACAAAAATGGTAAAATACCGTTCGAGAACGTCCGTACGGTACCATACCACACAAAAACGGTATAATACCATACGAGAACCTCCATAAGGAATCATACCAACCCAAAATGGTACAATATATTACGAGTACGTCCATACGGTACCAAAACATACCAAAAATGTAAAATACCATACGAGTAACTCCATACGGTACCAAACGACACCTAAACGGTACAATACCGTACGAGTACGACCATACGGTACCAAACCACAAAAAAATGATACAATACCGGACGAGTACGTCTATATAGTACCATACCACACCAAAGCGTTACAATACCGTACGAGTACACCCGAATGGTACCATACCGCACAAAAACGATACAATACCGTATGATAACCTCCACACGTCACCAAACCACACCAAAACGGTACAATACCGTACGAGTATGTCCATTCGAAACCACAAAACGCCAAAACGGTAGATTACCGTTCGAGAAAGTACATTCGGTACCATACCACAACAAAACGGTTCAATACCTTATGAGTACATCCATACAGTACCAAACCACAGCAAAATGGTACAATACCGTACGACTACATCCATAAGGTACAAAACCACACCAAAACGGAACAATACGGTAGGAGTACTTCCATACGGTACCATACCACACCAAAATGGTACAATACCGTACGAGTACGTCCATACGGAACCAAACAACACAAAAATGATACAATACCGTACGAGTACGTCTTTATAGTACCATACCATACCAAAGCGTTACAATACCGTCTGAGTACACCCGAACGGTACCATACTGCCCGAAAATGGTACAATACCGTACGAGAACCAGCATAAGGTACCAAACCACACCGAAACGGTACAATACCGAACGAGAACCTCCATATGGTACCAAACCCCCCCAAAATGGCACAATACCGTACCAGTACCTCCATGCGGTACCAAACAACACCAAAATGGTATAATACCGTACGAGTACATCCATAAGGTACCAAACAACACCAAAATGGAACAATACCGTACAAGTACTTCCATACGGTACCATACCACACCAAAACGGTACAATACCGTAAGAATAAATCCATACGGTACCAAACCACACCAAAATGGTACAATACCGTACAAGTACATCCATAAGGTATGTTACCACACCAAAACGGAACAATATGGTAGGAGAACTTCCATACGGTACCATACCACATCAAAACGGTACAGTACCGTACGAGTACATCCATGCGCAACCATACCACACAAAAAAGGCAAAATACCATTCGAGAACGTCCATACGGTACCATACCACACAAAAACGGTATAATACCATACGAGAACCTCCATACGGAACCATACCAACCCAAAATGGTACAATACTTTACGAGTACGTCTATACGGTAACAAAACACACCAAAAATGTAAAATACCATACAAGTAACTCCATATGGTACCAAACCACACCTAAACAGTACAATACCGTACGAGTACGTCCATACGGTACCAAACCACACAAAAATGATACAATACCGGATGAGTACATCTATATAGTACCATACCACACCAAAGCGTTACAATATCGTACGAGTACACCCGAAGGGTTCCATACCGCACCAAAATGATACAATACCGTACGAGAACCTCCATACGGTACCAAACCACACCGAAACGGTGCAATACCGAACAAGAACCTCCATATGGTACCAAAAACCCCCAAAACGGCACAATACCGTACGAGTACCTCCATGCGGTACCAAAAAACACCAAAACGGTACAGTACCGCACGAGTACTACCATACGGTACCATACCACACCAAAACGGTACAACACCATACGAGTATGTCCATTGGAAACCACACAACGCCGAAACGGAAGAATACCATTCGAGAACGTCCATTCGGCGCCATACCACAACAAAACGGTTCAATACCGTATGAGTACATCCATACAGTACCAAACCACGCCAAAATGGTCCAATACCGTACGAGTACATCCATAAGGTACGAAACCACACCAAAACGGAACAATACGGTACGAGTGCTTCCATACGGTACCATACGACGCCAAAATGGTACAATACCGTACAAGTACGTCCATGCGCAACCATACAACACAAAAATGGTAAAATACCATTCGAGAACATCCATACGGTACCACACCACACAAAAACGGTTTAATACTATACGAGAACATCCATAAGAAACCATACCAACCCAAAATGGTACAATATATTACGAGTACGTCCATACGATACCAAAACACACCAAAACGGTAAAATACCATACAAGTAACTCCATACGGTACCAAACCACACCAAAACGGTACAATACCGTACGAGTACGTCCATAAGGTACCAAACAACACAAAAATGATACAATACCGTACGAGTACGTCTATATAGTGCCATACCACAACAAAACGTTACAATACCGTACGAGGACACCCGAACGGTACCATACTGCCCAAAAATAGTACAATACCGTACGAGGACCTCCATACGGTACCAAACCACACCAAAACGGTACAATACCGAACGAGAACCTCCATATGGTACCAAACCCACCCAAAACGGCACAATACCGTACGAGTACCTCACTGCGGTACCAAACAACACCGAAACGGTACAGTACCGTACGAGTACTTCCATACATTACCATACCACACCAAAACGGTACAATACCGTACGAGAAGGTCCATTCGAAACCACACAACGCCAAAACGGTAGAATACCGTTCGAGAACGCCCATTCGGTACCATACCACTACAAAATGGTTCAATACCATATGAGTGCATCCATACGGTACCAAACCACACCAAAATAGTACAATACCGTACGAGTACATCCATAAGGTACGAAACCACACGAAAATGAAACAATTCCGTTCAAATACTTCCATACGGTTTTGTACCACACCAAAACGGTACAATACCGTACGAGTACATCCACAAGGTACGAAACCACACCAAAACGGAACAATACGGTACGAGAACTTCCATACGGTACCATAACATAACAAAATGTTACAATACCGTACGAGTACGTCCATGCGCAACCATACCACACAAAAATTGCAAAATACCGTTCGAGAACGTCCATACGGTACCGTACCACACAAAAACGGTTCCACACGAGAACCTCCATACGGAACCATACCAACCCAAAATGTTACAATACATTACGAGTACGTCCATATGGTACCAAAACACACCAAAATGGTAAAATACCACAAAAGTAACTCCATACAGTATCAAACCACACCAAAACGCAACGATACCGTACGAGTACGTCCATACGGTACCAAACAACACAAAAATGATACAATATCGTACGAGTACATCTACATAGTACCATACCACACCAAAGCGTTACAATACCGTACGAGTACACCCAAACGGTACCATATCGCCCCAAAAAGGTACAATACCGTACAAGAACCACCATACGGTACCAAACCACACCAAAACGGTACAACACCGAACGAGAACCTCCATATGGTACCAAACCCCCCCCAAAATGGCCCAATACCGTACGAGTACCTCCATGCGGTACCAAAAAACACCAATACGGTACAGTGCCGCACGAATACTTCCATACGGTGCTATACCACACCAAAACGGTACAACACCGTATGAGTATGTCCATTCGAAAGCACACAACGCCAAAACGGTAAAATACCGTTCGAGAACGTCCATTCGGTACCATACCACACAAAAACGGTATAATACCATACGAGAACCTCCATACGGAACCAAACCATCCCAAAATGGTACAATACTTTACGAGTACGTCCATACGGTACCAAAACACACCAAAATGGTAAAATACCATACGAGTAACTCCATACGGTACCAAACCGCACCAAAATGGTACAATACCATACGAGTACGTCCATACGGTACCAAACAACACAAAAATGATACAATACCGTACGAGTAAATATATATAGTACCATACCACACCAAAGCGTTACAATACCGTACAAGTACATATATATATTACCATACCGCCCGAACATGGTACAATATCGTACGAGAATCTCCATACGGTACCAAACCACACTAAAACGGTACTATACCGAACGAGAACCTCCATATGGTACCAAACCCCCCCAAAACGGCACAATACCGTATGAGTACCTCCATGCGGTACCAAACAACTCAAAAATGGTACAGTACCGCACAAGTACTTCCATACGGTACCATACCACACCAAAACGGTACAACACTGTATGAGTATGTCCATTCGAAACCACACAACGCCAAAACGGTAGAATACCGTTCGAGAACGTCCATTCGGTACCATACCACAACAAAACGGTTCAATACCGTATGAGTACATCCATACGGTACCAAACCACCCAAAAATGGTACAATAACGCACGAGTACATCCATAAGGTATGAAACCACACCAAAACGGAACAATACGGTACGAGTGCTTCCAAACGGTACCATACGACGCCAACATGGTACAATACCGTACAAGTACGTCCATGCGCAACTATAATACACAAAAATGGTAAAATACCGTTCGAGAACATCCATACGGTACCATACCACACAAAAACAGTATAATACCATACGAGAACCTCCATAAGGAACCATACGAACCCAAAATGGTACAATATATTACGAGTACGTCCATACGGTACCAAAACACACCAAAATGGTAAAATACCATACAAGTAACTCTATACGGTACCAAACCACACCAAAACGGTACAATATAGTACGAATACGTCCATACCGTACCAAACAACACAAAAATGATACAATACCGTACGGGTACGTCTATATAGTACCATACCACAACAAAGCGCTACAATACCGTACGAGCACACCCGAACGGTACCATACTAGCCCAAAATGGTACAATATCGTACGAGTACGTATTTATAGTACCATACCACACCAAAGTGTTACAATACCATACGAGTACACCCGAACAGTACCATACCTCACCAAAATGGTACAATACCGTACGAGAACCTCCATACGGTACCAAACCACACCAAAACGGTACAATACCGAATGAGAACCTCCATGTGGTACCATACCCCCCCAAAACGGTACAATACGGTACGAGTACCTCCATGCGGTACCAAACAACACCAATATAGTACAGTACCGTACGACCACTTCCATACGGTACCATACCAAACCAACATGGTACAATACCGTACGAGTATCTCCATTCGAAACCACACAACGCCAAAATGGTAGAATACCGTTCGAGAACGTCCATTCGGTACCATACCACTACAAAACGGTTTAATACCGTATGAGTGCATCCATACGGTACCAAACCACACCAAAATAGTACAATACCGTACGACTACATCCAAAAGGTATGAAACCACACCAAAACAAAACAAAACCATACGAATACTTCCATACGGTACCGTACCACACCAAAACGGAACAATACCGTACGAGTACGTCCATGCGCAACCATACACAGAAAAATGGTAAAATACTGTTCAAGAAAGTCCATACGGTACCATACCACACAAAAACGGTATAATACCATACGAAAACCTCCATACGGAACTATCCAAACCCAAAATGGCACAATACATTACGAGTACGTCCATACAATACCAAAGCACACCAAAAACGGTAAAATACCATACGAATAACTCCATACGGTACCAAACCACACCAAAACGGTACAATACCATACGAGTACGTCCATACTTTTCGAGTACGTCCCTACGGTACAATACCAACCCAAAATGGTACAATACTTTTAGAGTACGTCCCTACGGTACCAAAGCTCACCAAAACGGTAAAATACCATACGAGTAACTCCATACGGTACCAAACCGCACCAAAACGGTACAATACCGTACGAGTACGTCCATACGGCACCAAACAACACAAAAATGATACAATACCGTACGAGGTACATCTATATAGTACCATACCACACCAAAGCGTTACAATACCGTACGAGAAACCCAAAGGGTACCATACCGCACCAAAATGGTACAATACCGTACGAGAACCTCCATACGGTACCAAACCTCACCAAAACGGTACAATACCGAACGAGAAGCTCCATATGGTACCAAACCCCCCCAAAACGGCACAATACCGTACGAGTACCTCCATGCGGTACCAAACAACACCAAAACAGTACAGTACCGCCCGAGTACTTCCATACGGTACCATACCACACCAAAATGGTACAACACCGTACGATTATGTCCTTTCGAAAGCACACAATGCCAAAATGGTAGAATACCGTTCGAGAACGTCCATTCGGTACTATACCACAACAAAACAGTTAAGTACCGTATGAGTACATCCATACAGTACCAAACAAGAACAAAATGGCACACTACCGTATGAGTACAACCATAAGGTACGAAACCACACCAAAACGGAACAATACCGTACGAGTACTTCCGTACGATACCATACCACACCAAAACGGTACAATACCGTACGAGTACATCCATGCGCAACCATACCACACAAAAATGGTAAAATACCGTTTGAGAACGTCCATACGGAGCCATACCACACAAAAACGGTATAATACCATACGAGAACCTCCATACGGAACCATACCCACCCAAAATGGTACAATACTTTTCGAGTACGTCCATATGGTACCAAAACACACCAAAACCGTAAAATACCATACGAGTAACTCCATACGGTACCAAACCGCACCAAAACGGTATAATACCGTACGAGTACGTCCATACGGCACCAAACAACACAAAAATGATACAATACCGTACGAGTACGTCTACACAGTTTCGTACCACACCAAAGCGTTACAATACCGTACGAGTACACCCAAATGGTACCATACCGCACCAAAATGATACAATACCGTACGAGAACCTCCATACGGTACCAAACCTCACCAAAATGGTACAATACGGAACGAGAAGCTCCATATGGTACCAAACCCCCCCAAAACGGCACAACACCGTACGAGTACCTCCATGCGGTACCAAACAACACCAAAACGGTACAGTACCGCACGAGTACTTCCATACGGTACCATACCACACCAAAACGGTACAACACCATACGAGTATGTCCATTCGATACCACACAATGCCAAAACGGTAGAATACCCTTCGAGAACGTCCATTCGGTACCATACCACAAAAAACAGTTCAATACCGTATGAGTACATCCATACAGTACCAAACCACATCAAAATGGTATAATACCGTACGAGTACATCCATAAGGTACGCAACCACACCAAAACGGAACAATACCATACGAGTACTTTCATACGGTACCATACCACACCAAAACGGTACAACACCGTACGAGTATGTCTATTCGAAAGCACACAACGCCAAAACAGTAGAATACCGTTCGAGAATATCCATTCGGTACCATACCACAACAAAACAGTTTAATACCGTATGAGTACATCCATACGGTACCAAACCACACCAAAATCGTACAATACTGTACGAGTACATCCGTAAGGTACGAAACCACACCAAAACGAAACAATACGGAAGGAGTACATCCATACGGCATCATACCACCCCAAAGCGGTACAATATCCATTCGAGTACGTCAATGCACAACCATACCACACAAAAATGGTAAAATACCGTTCGAGAACATCCATTCGGTACCATACCACAACAAAACGGTTTAATACCCTACGAGTACATCCCCACGATACCAAACAACACCAAAACGGTAAAATACCGTACGAGTACATCCATAAGGTACGAAATCACACCAAAATGAAACAATACCATACGAATACTTTCATATGGTACCGTTCCACACCAAAACGGTACAATACCGTATGAGTACGTCCACGCGCAACCGTACCGCACAAAAATGGGAAAATACTGTTCGAGAAAGTCCATAGGGTACCATACCACACAAAAACGGTATAATACCATCCGAGAACCTCCATACGGAACCATACTAACCCAAAATGGAACAATACATTCCGAGTACGTCCATACGGTACCAAAACACACGAAAATGGTAATATACCATACGAGTAACTCCATACGGTACAAAACCACACCAAAACGGTACAATACCGTACGAGTACGTCCATACGGTACCAAACAACACAAAAACGGTACAGTACCGTACGAGTATGTCCATTCAAAACCATACAAAGCCAAAACGGTACAGTACTGCACGAGTACTTCCATACGGTACCATACCACACCAAAACGGTACAATACCTTAAGAGTATGTCCATACGGTACCAAAGCACACAAAAACGATACAATACCGTAAGAGTACATCTATATAGTACCATACCACACCAAAGCCTTACAATACCATACGACTACACCCGAAGGGTTCCATAACGCACCAAAATGGTACAATACCGTAGGAGAACCTCCATGCGGTACCAAACCTCACCAAAATGGTACAATACTGAACGAGAACCTCCAAATGGTACCAAACCCCCCTAAAACGGCACAATACCGTACGAGAACCTCCATGCGGTACCAAACAACACCAAAACGGTACAGTACTGTAAGAGTACTTCCATACGGTACCATACCACACCAAAACGGTACAATACCGTACGAGTATATCCATTCGAAACCACACAACGCCAAAACGGTAAAATACCGTTCGAGGACGTCCATACGGTACCATACCACAACAAAACGGATCAAGACCGTATGAGTACATCCATAAGGTACCAAACCACAACAAAATGGTACAATACCATACGAGTACATACATAAGGTACGCAACCACACCAAAACGGAACAACACCGTACGAGTACTTCCATACGGTACCATACCACACACAAACGGTACAATATCGTACGAGTACGTCCATGCGCAACCATACCATACAAAAATTGTAAAATACTGTTCGAGAACGTCCATACGGTACCATAACACACAAAAACGGTATAATACCATACGAGAACCTCCATATGGAACCCTACCAACCCAAAATGGTACAATACTTCACGAGTACATCCATACGGTACAAAAACACACCAAAACGGTAAAATACCATACGAGTAACTCCATACGGTACCAAACCACACCAAAACGGTACAATACCGTACGAGTACGTCATACGGTACCAAACAACACAAAAATGATACAATACTGTACGAGTACATCTATATAGTACCATATCAAACCAAAGCGTTACAATACCGTACGAGTACACCCGAATGGTACCATTCCGCAGCAAAATGGTACAATACCGTACGAGAACGTCCATACGGTACCAAACAGCACCAAAACGGTACAATACCGAACAAGAACCTCCATATGGTACCAAACCCCCCCAAAATGGCACAATACCGTACGAGTACCTACATGCGTACCAAATAACCCAACACGGTACAGTACCGTACGAGTACTTCCATATGGTACCATACCACCCAAAAACGATAAAATACCGTACGAGTACGTCCATGCAGAACCATACCACACAAAAATGGTAAAATACCGTTCGAGAACGTCCATACGGAGCCATACCACACAAAAACGGTATAATACCATACGAGAACCTCCATACGGAACCATACCAACCCAAAATGGTACAATACTTTTCGAGTACGTCCCTACGGTACTAAAACACACCAAAACGGTAAAATACCATACGAGTAACTCCATACGGTACCAAACCGCACCAAAACGGTATAATACCGTACGAGTACGTCCATACGGCACCAAACAACACAAAAATGATACAATACCGTACGAGTACATCTATATAGTACCATACCACACCAAAGCGTTACAATACCGTACAAGCACACCCGAACTGTACCATACCGCACCAAAATCGTACAATACCGTACGAGAACCTCCATACGGTACCAAACCTCACCAAAACGGTACAATACCGAACGACAAGCTCCATATGGTACCAAACCCCCCCAAAACGGCACAATACCGTACGAGGACCTCCATGCGGTACCAAACAACACCAAAACAGTACAGTACCGCACGAGTACTTCCATACGGTACCATACCACACCAAAACGGTACAACACCGTACGAATATGTCCATTCGATACCACACAATGCCAAAACGGTAGAATACCCTTCGAGAACGTCCATTCGGTACCATACCACAACAAAACGGTTCAATACCGTAGTACATCCATACAGTACCAAACCACATCAAAATGGTACAATACAGTACGAGTACATCCATAAGGTACGAAACCACACCAAAACGGAAGAATACCGTACGAGTATTTCCATAAGGTACCATACCACACCAAAACGGTACAACACCATACGAGTATGTCTATTTGAAAGCACACAACGCCGAAATGGGAGAATACCGTTCGAGAACATCCATTCGGTACCATACCACAACAAAACGGTTTAATACCTTATGAGTACATCCATACGGTACCAAACCACACCAAAGAACGAGAACCTCCATATGGTACCAAACCCCCCCAAAACGGCACAATACCGTACGAGTACCTCCATGCGGTACCAAACAACACCAAAATGGTACAGTACCGCTTGAGTACTTCCATACGGTACCATACCACTCCAAAACTGTACAACACCATACGAGTATGTCCATTCGAAACCACACAACGCCAAAACGGTAGAATGCCGTTCGAGAACGTCCATTCGGTACCATACCACTACAAAATGGTTCAATACCGTATGAGTACATCCATACGGTACCAAACCACACAAAAATGGTACAATACCGTACAAGTACATCCATAAGATACGAAACCACACCAAAACAGAACAATACCGTAGGAGTACTTCGATACGGTACCATACCACTCCAAAATGGTACTATACCGTAAGAGTTCGTCCATGCACAACCATACCACACAAAAATGGTAAAATAACGTTTGAGAACGTCCATACGGTACCATACCATATAAAAACGGTATAATACTATACGAGAACCTCCAAACAGAACCATACGAACCCAAAATGGTATAATGCTGTACGAGTACGTCCATACGGTACCAAAACACACAAAAATGGTACAATACATTACGAGTAACTCCCTACTGTACCAAACCACACCAAAATGGTACAAAACCGTACGAGTACTTCTATACGGTACCAAAGCACACAAAAATGATACAATACTGTACGAGTACATCTATATAGTACCATACCACACCAAAAATGATACAATAACGTACAAGTACACCCGAAGGGTGCCATACCGCACAAAAACGGTTCAATACTTTACGAGAACCTCCATACGGTACCAAACAGCACCAAAACGGTACATTACCGAACGAGAACCTCCATATGGTACCAAACCCCCCCAAAACGGCACAATACCGTAGGAGTACCTCCATGCGGTACCAAACAATACCAAAACGTTACAGTACCGTAGTAGTACTTCCATAAGGTACCATAGCACACCAAAACAGTACAATACCGTACGAGTAGTCCATGCCCAACCATACCACACAAAAATTTTAAAATACTATTCGAGAACGTCCATACGGTACCATAACACACAAAAACGGTATAATACCATACGAGAACCTCCATACGGAAGCATACTAACCCAAAATGGTACAATACTTTACGAGTTCGTCCATACGGTACCAACACACACCAAAACGGTAAAATACCATACGAGTAACTCCATACGGCACCAAACCACACCAAAACGGTACAATATCGTACGAGTACGTCCATACGGTAACAAAGAACACAAAAATGATACAATACCGTACGAGTACATCTATATAGTACCGTACCACACCAAAGCGTTACAATACCGTACGAGTACACCTGAATAGCACCATTCCGCACCAAAATGGTACAATACAGTACGAGAACCTCCATACGGTACCAAATCTCACCAAAACGGTACAATACGGAATGAGAACCTCCATATGGTACCAAACCCCCCTAAAACGGCACAATACCGTACGAGTACCTCCATGCGTTACAAAACAACACCAAAACGGTACAGTACCGCACGAGTACTTCCATACGGTACCATACCACACCAAAACGGTACAACACCATACGAGTATGTCCATTCGAAACCACGCAACGCCAAAACGGTAGAATACCGTTCGAGAACGTCCATTCGGTACCATACCACTACAAAACGGTTCAATACCGTATGCATACATCCATACGGTACCAAACCACATTAAAACGGTACAATACCGTACGAGTACATCCATAAGGTACGAAACCACACCAAAACGGAACAATACCGTAGGAGTAGTTCCATACGGTACCATACCACCCCAAAACAGTTACATACCGTACGAGTACGTCCATGCGCAACCATACCACACAAAAATGGCAAAATAACGTTTGAGAACGTCCATACGGTACCATACCACCCAAAAACGGTATAATACCATACGAGAACCTCACAAAGGAACCATACCAACCCAAAATGGTACAATACTGTACGAGTACGTCCATACGGTACCAAAACACACCAAAACGGTAAAATACCATACGAGTAACTCCATACGGTACCAAACCAAACCAAAACGGTACAATACCGTATGAGTACGTCCATACGGTACCAAAGCACACAAAAATGATACAATACCGTACGAGTACATCTATATAGTACCATACCACACCAAAGCGTTACAATACCGTACAAGTACACCCGAAGGGTACCATACCGTAACAAAATGGTACAATACCGTACGAGAACCTCCATACGGTACCAAACCACACCAAAAGGGTACAATTGCGAACGAGAACCTCCATATGGTTCCAAACCCCCCCCCCCCCCCCCCCCCCCCCCCCCCCCCCCCCCAACCAAAACGGCACAATACCGTACGAATACCTCCATGCGGTACTAAACAACACCAATACAGTACAGTACCATACGAGCACTTCCATACGGTACCATACCACACGAAAACGGTACAATACCGTACGAGTACATCCATACGGTACCAAACAACACAAAAATGATACAATACCATACGAGTACATCTATATAGTACCTTATCACACCAAAGCATTACAATACCTTAAGAGTACACCCGAACGGTACCATTCTGCACCAAAATGGTATAATACCATACGAGAACGTCCATACGGTACCAAACAGCACCAAAACGATACAATACCGAACGAGAACCTCCATATGGTTCCAAACCCCCCAAAACGGCACAATACCGTACGAGTACCTCCATGCGCAACCCAACAACACAAAAAAATGGTACAGTACCGTACGAGTACTTCCATACGGTACCATACCACACCAAAACGCTAAATACCGTACGAGCACGTCCATGCGCAACCATACCACACAAAAATGGAAAAATACAGTTCGAGAACGTCCATACTGTACAAAACCCCACCAAAACGGTATAATACCATACGGAACCATACCAACCCAAAATGGTACAACACTTTACGAGTACATCCATACGGTACCAAAAAATGGAAAAACAGTAAAATACCATACGAGTAACTCCATACGGTATTAAACCACACCAAAATGGTACAATACCGTACTAGTACGTCCATACGGTACCAAACCACACAAAAATGATACAGTACCGTACGAGTACATCCATTATGTACCATACCACAGCAAAGCGTTACAATACCGTACGAGTACACCCAAACGGTACCATACCGTACCAAAATGGTACAATACCGTACGAGAACATCCATACGGCACAAAACCACACTAAAACGGTACAATACCGAACGAGAACCACCACATGGTACCAAACCCCCCCAAAACGGTACAATACTGTACGAGTACCTCCATGCAGTACCAAACAACACCAAAACAGTACAGTATCGTACGAGTACTTCTATACGGTACAATACCACACCAAAACGGTACAATACTGCATGAGTATGTCTGTTCGAAACCACACAACGCCAAAACGGTAGAATACCGTTCGAGAACGTCCATACGGTACCGTACAACAACAAAATGGTTCAATACCGTAAGAGTACATCCATACGGCACCAAAATGGTACAATACCGTACGAGTACATCCAAAAGGTACGAAACCACACCAAAACAGAACAATACCGTACGAGTACTTCCATACGGTACCATTCCACACCAAAACGGTACAACACCGTACGAGTACGTCCATGCGCAACCATACCACCCAAAAATGGTAAAATTCCTTTCGAGAACGTCCATACGGCACCATACCACACAAAATTGGTACAATGCTATACGAGAACCTGAATACGAAACCATACCCACCCAAAATGGTACAATACGGTACAAGTACGTCCATACGATACCAAAACACTCCAAAGCCGTAAAATACCATACGAGTAACTCCATACGGTACTAAACCACACCCAAACGGTACAATACCGTACGAGTACGTCCTTACGGTACCAAACCGCACGACAATGCTACAATACCGTACGAGTACATCCATATAGTACCATACCACACCAAAGCGTTACAATATCGTGCGAGTACACCCAAGCAGTACCATACCTCACCAAAATGGTAAAATAACGAACGAGAACCACCATAGGGTACCAAACCCCTCCAAAATGGTACAATACCGAACGAGAACCTCCATATGGTACCAAACGCCCCCAAAATGGCACAATACCGCACGAGTACCTCAATGTGGTACCAAACAACACCAAAACGGTACAATATCGTACGAGTACTTCCGTACGGTACCATACCACCCCAAAATGGTACAATACCGTACGAAAACGTCCATGCGCAACCATACCACACAAAAATGGTAAAATACCGTTCAAGAAAACGTCCATACGGTACCATACCACACCAAAACGGTATAATACCATACGAGAACCTCCATACGGAACCATAGTAACCCAAAATGGTACAATAATGTACGAGTACGTCCATACGGTACCAAAACACACCAAAACGGTAAAAATACCATACGAGTAACTCCATACGGTACCAAACCACACGAAAACGGTACAATACCGTACGAGTACGTCCATACGGTACCAAACCAATCAAAAATGATACAATACCGTACGAGTTCATCCAGATACTACCATACCACACCAAAGCGTTACAATACCGTACGAGTACACCCGAACGGTACCATACCGCGCTAAAATGGTACAATACCGTACGAGAACCTCCATACGGTACCAAACCTCACCAAAACGGTACAATACCGAACGAGAACCTCCACATGGTGATAAACCCCCCCAAAACGGTACAATACCGTACGAGGACCTCCATGCGGTACCAGACAACACCAAAACGATACAGTACCGTACGAGTACCTCCTTACGGTACCATACCACACCAAAACGGTACAGTACCGTACGAGTATGTCCATTCGGAACCGCACAACGCCAAAACGGTAGAATACCGTTCGAGAACATCCATACGGTACCAAACCACAACAACACGGTTCAATACCATACGAGTACATCCATACGGCACCAAACCACACAAAAATGGTACAATACCGTACCAGTACACCCATAAGGTGCGAAACCACACCAAAACAATACAATACCGAACGACAACCTCCACATGGTACCAAACCCCCCCAAAATGGAACAATACAGTACGAGTACCTCCATGCGGTACCAAAGAACACCAAAACGATATAGTACCATACGAGTACTTCCATACGGCCCCATACCACACCAAAACGGTGCAATACCGCACGAGTATGTCCATTCGAAACCACACATTGCCCAAATGGTAGAATACCGTTCGAGAACGTCGATATGGTACCATACCACAACAAAATGGTTCAATACCGTATGAGTACATCCATACGGCACCAAAATGGTACAATACCATGCGAGTACATCCATAAGGTACGAAACCACACCAAAACAGAACAATACTGTACGAGTACTTCCATACGGTACCATACCACTCCAAAACGCTAAATACCGTACGGGTACGTCCACCCGAAACCATACCGCACAAAAATGGTAAAATTCCGTTCGAGAACGTCCATACGGTACCATACCACACCAAAACGGTATAATACTATACGAGAACCTGCTTATGAAACCATACACACCCAAAATGGTACAATACGGTTCAAGTACTTCCATACGATACCAAAACACACCCAAGCGGTAAAATACCATACGAGTAACTCCATACGGTACCAAACCACACCCAAACGATACAATACTATACGAGTACGTCCTTACGGTACCAAACCACACAACAATGCTACAATACCGTACAAGTACATCCATATAGTACCATACCACACCAAAGCGTTAAAATACCGTGCGAGTACACCCAAGCGGTACCATACCTCACCAAAATGGTAAAATAACGAACGAGAACCTCCATAGGGCACCAAACCCCTCCAAAATGGTACAATACCGTACGAGTGCCTCCATACGGTACCAAACAACACCAAAACGGTACAGTACCATACGAGTACTTCCATACGGTACCAAACAGCCCCAAAACGGTACAATACCGTACGAGTATGTCAATTCGAAACCATACAATGCCAAAACGGTATAATAGCATTCGAGAACATCCATACGGTGCCTTACCAATACAACACGGTTCAATACCGTACGAGTACATCCATACGGTACCAAACCACACCAAAATGGTACAATACCATACGAGTACATCCGCAAGGTGCGAAACCACACCAACACGGCACAATACCGTACGAGTACGTCCATGCGCAACCATACAACACAAAAATGGTAAAATACCGTTCGAGAACGTTCATACGGTACCATACCGCACCAAAACGGTATAATACCAAACGGAACCATACCAACCCAAAATGGTACAATACTTTACGAGTACGTCCATACGGTACCAAAAAATGGCAAAACGGTAAAATACCATACGAGTAACTCCATACGGTATTAAACCACACCAAAATGGTACAATACCGTACGAGTACGTCCATACGGTACCAAACCACATAAAAATGATACAATACCGCACGAGTACATCCATTATGAACCATACCACACCAAAGCGTTACAATATCGTACGAGTACACCCGAATGGTACCGAACCGCACAAAAATGGTACAATACCGTACGAGAACCACCATACGGCACGAAACCACACCAAAATGGTACAATACCGAACGAGAACCTCCACATGGTGCCAAATCCCTCCAAAATGGTACAATACCATACGAGTACCTCCATGCAGTACCAAACAACAACCAAACGGTACAGTATCGTACGAGTACTTCCATATGGTACCATACCACACCAAAACGGTACAATACCGTACGAGTATGTTAATTCGAAAGCATACAACGCTAAAATGCAGAATACCGTTCGAGAACGTCCATGCGGTATCATACCACAACAAAACGGTTCAATACTGTATGAGTATATCCATACGGTACCAAACTATACCAAAATGGTACAATACAGTACGAGTACATCCATAAGGTACGAAACCACACCAAAATAGAACAATACTGTACGAGTACTTCCATACGGTACCATACCACAACAAAACGGTTCAATACCGTATTAGTACATCCATACGGTACCAAACCACACCAAAATGGTACAATACCGTACGAGTACACCCATAAGGTGCGAAACCACACCAAAATGGTACAATACCATACGAGTACTTCCGTACGGTATCATACCACACCAAACCGGTACAATACCGCACGAGTACATCCATGCGCAACCATACCACACAAAAATGGTAAAATACCGTTCGAGAACGTCCATACAGTACCATACCACACCAAAACGGTATAATACCATACGAGACCTCCATACGGAACCCTACCAACCCAAAATGGTACAATACTTTACGAGTACGTCCATTTGGTACCAAAACACAACAAAATGATAAAATACCATACGAGTAACTCCATACGGTACCAAAACACGCCAAAACGGTAAAATACCATACGAGTAACTCCATACGGTACCAAACCACACCAAAACGGTACAATACCATACGAGTACGTCCATACGGTACCAAACCACACAAAAATGATACAATACTGTAAGAGTACATCTATATAGTACCATACCTCACCAAACCGTTACAATACCATATGAGCACACCCGAACGGTACCATACTGCACCAAAATGGTACAATACCATACGAGAACCTCCATACGGTACCAAACCACACCAATATGGTACAATACCGAACGAGAACCTCCATATGGTACCAAACCCCCCCAAAATGGTACAATACCGTACGAGTACCTCCATGCGGTATCAAACAACACCAATACAGTACAGTACCATACGAGCACTTCCATACGGTACCATACCACACAAAAATGGTACAATACCGTACGAGTATGTCCATTAGAAACCACACAAAGCCAAAACGGTAGAATACCGTTTGAGAACGTCCATACGGTACCATACCACACCAAAACGGCGAAAAAACCATACAAGAACCTGTGTACGGAACCATACAAACCCAAAATGGTATGGTAATGTCCATACGGTACCATACCACAACAAAACGGTACAATACCGTACGAGTACATCCATACGGTACCAAACCACACCAAAATAGTAAAATACCGTATGAGTACATCCATAAGGTGCGAAACCACACCAAAACGGTACAATACCGTACGAGTACGTCCATGCGCAACAATACCACACAAAAATGGTAAAATACCATTCGAGAACGTCCATAAAGTACCATGGCACACCAAAACGGTATAATACCAAAAGAGAACCTCCATACCGAACCATACCAACCCAAAATGGTAAAATTTTGTACGAGTACGTCCATACGGTACCAAAACACACGAAAACGGTAAAATACCATACGACTAACTCCATACCGTACCAAACCACACCAAAACTGTATAATACCGTACAAGTATGTCCATACGGTACCAAACGACACAAAATGCTACAATACCGTACGAGTACATCCATATAGTAACATACCACAATAAAGCGTTACAATACCCTATGAGTACAACCAAATGGTACGATACCGCACGAAAATGGTACAATTCCGAACGAGAACCTCCATATGGTACCAAAGCTCTCCAAATCGGTACAATTCCGTACGAGTACCTCCATACGGTACCAAACAATACCAAAATGGTAAAGTACCGTACAAGTACTTTCATACGGTACCAAAACACACCAAAATGGTACAATACCGAACGGGAACCTCCATAAGGTACCAAACCCCCCCAAAACGGTACAACACCGTACGAGTACCTCCATGCGGTACCAAACAAAACCAAAACGGTATAGTACCGTATGTGTACTTCAATACGGTACCACACCACACCAAAATGGTACAATACCGTACGAGTACGTCCATTCGAAACCACACAACGCCAAAACGGTAGAATACCGTTCGAGAACGTCCATACGCTACCATACCACAACAAAACGGTTCAATACCGTTCGAGTACATCCATACGGTACCAAACCACACAAAAATGGTACAATACCGTACGAGTACATCCATAAGGTGCAAAACCACACCAAAATGGTACAATACCGGGCAAATACGTCCATGCGCAACCATACCACACAACAATGGTAAAATACCGTTCGAGAATGTCCATACGGTACCATACCACACCAAAACTGTATAATACCATACGAGAACCTCCATACGGAACCATACCAACTCAAAATGGTACAATACTGTACGAGTACGTCCATACGGTACCAAAACACACCAAAACGGAAAAATACCATACGTGTAACTCCATACGGTACCAAAGCACAAAAAAATCGTACAATACCGTACGAGTGCATCTATATAGTACCATACCACACCAAAGCGTTACAATACCATAAGAGTACACCCGAACGGCACCATACCGCACCAAAATGGTACAGTACCGTACGAGAACCTCCATACGGTACAAAACCACACCAAAACGGTACAATACCGAACGAGAACCTCCATATGGTACCAAACCCCCCCAAAACAGTACATTACCGTATGAGTACGTCCATGCACAACCATACCACCCAAAAGTGGAAAAATACCGTTTGAGAACGTCCATACGGTACCATACCATACCAAAACGGTATAAAACCATACGAGAACCTCCATACGGAACCATACCTGCCCAAAATGGTACAATTCTGTACGAGTACGTCCATACGGTACCAAAACACACAAAACGGTAAAATACCATATGAGTACCTCCATATGGTACCAAACCACATCAAAACTGTACAATACCGTACGAGTATGTCCATACGGTACCAAACCACACAAACTGCTACAATACCGTACGAGTACATCCATATAGTACCAGACCACACCAAAGCATTACAATACCGTATGAGTACACCCAAATGGTATGATACTGCACCAAAATGGTACAATACCGAACGAGAAGCTCCATATGGTGCCAAACCCCTCCAAAATGGTATAATTCCGTGCGAGTACCTCCATACGGTACCAAACAATATCAAAATGGTAAAGTACCGTTCAAGTACTTTCATACGGTACCAAAACACACCAAAATGGTACAATACCGAACGAGAACCTCCATATGGTACCAAACCCCCCCAAAACGGTAAAACACGGTTCAAGTACCTCCATCCGGTACCAAACAAAACCAAAACGGTACAGTACCATACGAGTACTTCCATACAGTACCATACCACGCCAAAACGGAACAATACCGTACGAGTATGTCCATTCGAAACCACACAACGCCAAAACGGTATAATACCGTTCGAGAACGTCCATACGGTACCATACCACAACAAAACGGTTCAATACCGTATAAGTACATCCATACGGCACCAAAATGGTACAATACCGCACGAGTACATCCATAAGGTACGAAACCACACCAAAACAGAATAATACCGTACGAGTACTTCCATACGGTACCATACCACACCAAAACGGTACAACACCGTACGAGTACGTCCATGCGCAACCATACCACACAAAAATGGTAAAATTCCGTTCGAGAATGTCCATACGGTACCATACCACACCAAAACGGTATAATACTATACGAGAACCTGCATACGAAACCATACCCACCCAAAATGGTACAATACGGTACAAGTACGTCCATACGATACCAAATCACACCAAAGCAGTAAAATACCATACGTGTAACGCCATACGGTACCAATCACACCCAAACGGTACAATACTGTACGAGTACGTCCCTACGGTACCAAACCACACAACAATTTTACAATACCGTACGAGTACATCCATATAGTACCATACCGCATCAAAGCGTTACAATACCGTGCAAGTACACCCAAGCAGTACCATACTTCACGAAAATGGTAAAATAACAAACGAGAACCTCCATAGGGTACCAAACCCCTCCAACACGGTACAATTTCGTACGAGTGCCTCCATACGGTACCAAACAACACCAAAACGGTACAGTACCGTACGAGTACTTCCATACGGTACCAAACAACGCCAAAATGGTACAATACCGTACGAGTATGTCAATTCGAAACCATACAACGACAAAACGGTAGAATACCGTTCGAGAACAACCATACGGTACTATACCAATACAACACGGTTCAATACCGTACGAGTACATCCATATGGTACCATACCACACCAAAATGGTACAATACCATACGAGTACATCCATAAGGTGCGAAACCACACCAAAACGGTACAATACCGTACGAGTACTTCCATACGGTACCATACCACACCAAAACGCTAAATACCGTACGAGTGCGTCCATGCGCAACCATACCACACAAAAATGGTAAAATACAGTTCGAGAACGTCCATACGGTACCAAAACCCACCAAAACGGTATAATACCATACGGAACCATACCAACCCAAAATGGTACAACACTTTACGAGTACATCCATACGGTACCAAAAAAAAGAAAAACGGTAAAATACCATACGAGTAACTCCATAAGGTATTAAACCACACCAAAATGGTACAATACCGTACGAGTACGTCCATACGGTACCAAACCACACAAAAATGATACAGTACCGGACGAGTACATCCATTATGTACCATACCACACCAAAGCGTTACAATACCGTACGAGTACACCCGAACGGTAGCATACCGCACCAAAATGGTACAATACCGTACGAGAATATCCATACGGCACAAAACCACACCAAAACGGTACAATACCGAACGAGAACCTCCACATGGTACCAAACCCCCCCAAAACGGTACAATACCGTACGAGTACCTCCATGCAGTACCAAACAACACCAAAACAGTATAGTATCGTACGAGTACTTCTATACGGTACAATACCACACCAAAACGGTACAATACTGCATGAGTATGTCAATTCGAAACCACACAACGCCAAAACGGTAGAATACCGTTCGAGAACGTCCATACGGTACCATGCCACAACAAAATGGTTTAATACCGTATGAGTACATCCATACAGCACCAAAATGGTACAATACCGTACGAGTACATCCAAAAGGTACGAAACCACACCAAAACAGAACAATACCGTACGCGTACATCCATACGGTACCATTCCACACCAAAACGGTACAACACCATATGAGTACGTCCATGCGCCACCATACCACCCAAAAATGGTAAAATTCCTTTCGAGAACGTCCATACGGCACCAAACCACACAAAATTGGTACAATGCTATACGAGAACCTGCATACGAAACCATACCCACCCAAAATGGTACAATACGGTACAAGTACGTCCATACGATACCAAAACACTCCAAAGCCGTAAAATACCATACGAGTAACTCCATACGGTACCAAACCACACCCAAACGGTACAATACCGTACGAGTACGTCCTTACGGTACCAAACCGCACGACAATGCTTCAATACTGTACGAGTACATCCATATAGTACCATACCACACCAAAGCGTTACAATATCGTGCGAGTACACCCAAGCGGTACCATACCTCACCAAAATGGTAAAATAACGAACGAGAACCACCATAGGGTACCAAACCCCTCCAAAATGGTACAATACCGTACGAGTGCCTCCATACGGTTCCAAACAACACCAAAATGGTACAGTACCGTACGAGTACTTCCATACGGTACCATACCACACAAAAATGGTAAAACACCGTACGAGTACGTCAATTCGAAACCATACAATGCCAAAACGGTAGAATACCATTCGAGAACATCCATGCGGTACCATACCACATCAACACAATTCAATACCGTATGAGTACATCCATACGGTACCAAACCACACCAAAATGGTACAATACCAGACGAGTACATCCATAAGGTGCGAAACCACACCAAAACGGTACAAATACCGTACAAGTACTTCCATACGGTACCATACCACACCAAAACGGTACAATACCGTACGAGAACGTCCATGCGCAGCGATACCACACAAAAATGGTAAAATACTGTTCGAGAACGTCCATACGGTACCATACCACACCAAAACGGTATAATACCATACGAGAACCTCCATACGGAACCATACCAACCCAAAATGGTACAATATTTTACGAGTACATCCATACGGTACCAAAAAATGGAAAAACAGTAAAATACCATACGAGTAACTCCATACGGTATTAAACCACACCAAAATGGTACAATACCGTACTAGTACGTCCATACGGTACCAAACCACACAAAAATGATACAGTACCGTACGAGTACATCCATTATGTACCATACCACACCAAACCGTTACAATACCGTACGAGTACACCCGAACGGTACCATACCACACGAAAACGGTACAATACCGTACGAGTACATCCATACGGTACCAAACAACACAAAAATGATACAATACCATACGAGTACATCTATATAGTACCTTATCACACCAAAGCGTTACAATACCTTACGAGTACACCCGAACGGTACCATTCTGCACAAAAATGGTATAATACCATACGAGAACGTCCATACGGTACCAAACAGCACCAAAACAATACAATACCGAACGAGAACCTCCATATGGTACCAAACCCCCCAAAACGGCACAATACCGTACGAGTACCTCCATGCGCTACCCAACAACACAAAAAAACTGTACAGTACCGTACGAGTACTTCCATACGGTACCATACCACACCAAAACGCTAAATACCGTACGAGCACGTCCATGCGCAACCATACCACACAAAAATGGTAAAATACAGTTCGAGAACGTCCATACTGTACAAAACCCCACCAAAACGGTATAATACCATACGGAACCATACCAACCCAAAATGGTACAACACTTTACGAGTACATCCATACGGTACCAAAAAATGGAAAAACAGTAAAATACCATACGAGTAACTCCATACGGTATTAAACCACACCAAAATGGTACAATACCGTACTAGTACGTCCATACGGTACCAAACCACACAAAAATGATACAGTACCGTACGAGTACATCCATTATGTACCATACCACAGCAAAGCGTTACAATACCGTACGAGTACACCCGAACGGTACCATACCGTACCAAAATGGTACAATACCGTACGAGAACATCCATACGGCAGAAAACCACACTAAAACGGTACAATACCGAACGAGAACCACCACATGGTACCAAACCCCCCCAAAACGGTACAATACTGTACGAGTACCTCCATGCAGTACCAAACAACACCAAAACAGTACAGTATCGTACGAGTACTTCTATACGGTACAATACCACACCAAAACGGTACAATACTGCATGAGTATGTCTGTTCGAAACCACACAACGCCAAAACGGTAGAATACCGTTCGAGAACGTCCATACGGTACCGTACAACAACAAAATGGTTCAATACCGTAAGAGTACATCCATACGGCACCAAAATGGTACAATACCGTACGAGTACATCCAAAAGGTACGAAACCACACCAAAACAGAACAATACCGTACGAGTACTTCCATACGGTACCATTCCACACCAAAACGGTACAACACCGTACGAGTACGTCCATGCGCAACCATACCACCCAAAAATGGTAAAATTCCTTTCGAGAACGTCCATACGGCACCATACCACACAAAATTGGTACAATGCTATACGAGAACCTGAATACGAAACCATACCCACCCAAAATGGTACAATACGGTACAAGTACGTCCATACGATACCAAAACACTCCAAAGCCGTAAAATACCATACGAGTAACTCCATACGGTACTAAACCACACCCAAACGGTACAATACCGTACGAGTACGTCCTTACGGTACCAAACCGCACGACAATGCTACAATACCGTACGAGTACATCCATATAGTACCATACCACACCAAAGCGTTACAATATCGTGCGAGTACACCCAAGCAGTACCATACCTCACCAAAATGGTAAAATAACGAACGAGAACCACCATAGGGTACCAAACCCCTCCAAAATGGTACAATACCGAACGAGAACCTCCATATGGTACCAAACGCCCCCAAAATGGCACAATACCGCACGAGTACCTCAATGTGGTACCAAACAACACCAAAACGGTACAATATCGTACGAGTACTTCCGTACGGTACCATACCACCCCAAAATGGTACAATACCGTACGAAAACGTCCATGCGCAACCATACCACACAAAAATGGTAAAATACCGTTCAAGAAAACGTCCATACGGTACCATACCACACCAAAACGGTATAATACCATACGAGAACCTCCATACGGAACCATAGTAACCCAAAATGGTACAATAATGTACGAGTACGTCCATACGGTACCAAAACACACCAAAACGGTAAAAATACCATACGAGTAACTCCATACGGTACCAAACCACACGAAAACGGTACAATACCGTACGAGTACGTCCATACGGTACCAAACCAATCAAAAATGATACAATACCGTACGAGTTCATCCAGATACTACCATACCACACCAAAGCGTTACAATACCGTACGAGTACACCCGAACGGTACCATACCGCGCTAAAATGGTACAATACCGTACGAGAACCTCCATACGGTACCAAACCTCACCAAAACGGTACAATACCGAACGAGAACCTCCACATGGTGATAAACCCCCCCAAAACGGTACAATACCGTACGAGGACCTCCATGCGGTACCAGACAACACCAAAACGATACAGTACCGTACGAGTACCTCCTTACGGTACCATACCACACCAAAACGGTACAGTACCGTACGAGTATGTCCATTCGGAACCGCACAACGCCAAAACGGTAGAATACCGTTCGAGAACATCCATACGGTACCAAACCACAACAACACGGTTCAATACCATACGAGTACATCCATACGGCACCAAACCACACAAAAATGGTACAATACCGTACCAGTACACCCATAAGGTGCGAAACCACACCAAAACAATACAATACCGAACGACAACCTCCACATGGTACCAAACCCCCCCAAAATGGAACAATACAGTACGAGTACCTCCATGCGGTACCAAAGAACACCAAAACGATATAGTACCATACGAGTACTTCCATACGGCCCCATACCACACCAAAACGGTGCAATACCGCACGAGTATGTCCATTCGAAACCACACATTGCCCAAATGGTAGAATACCGTTCGAGAACGTCGATATGGTACCATACCACAACAAAATGGTTCAATACCGTATGAGTACATCCATACGGCACCAAAATGGTACAATACCATGCGAGTACATCCATAAGGTACGAAACCACACCAAAACAGAACAATACTGTACGAGTACTTCCATACGGTACCATACCACTCCAAAACGCTAAATACCGTACGGGTACGTCCACCCGAAACCATACCGCACAAAAATGGTAAAATTCCGTTCGAGAACGTCCATACGGTACCATACCACACCAAAACGGTATAATACTATACGAGAACCTGCTTATGAAACCATACACACCCAAAATGGTACAATACGGTTCAAGTACTTCCATACGATACCAAAACACACCCAAGCGGTAAAATACCATACGAGTAACTCCATACGGTACCAAACCACACCCAAACGATACAATACTATACGAGTACGTCCTTACGGTACCAAACCACACAACAATGCTACAATACCGTACAAGTACATCCATATAGTACCATACCACACCAAAGCGTTAAAATACCGTGCGAGTACACCCAAGCGGTACCATACCTCACCAAAATGGTAAAATAACGAACGAGAACCTCCATAGGGCACCAAACCCCTCCAAAATGGTACAATACCGTACGAGTGCCTCCATACGGTACCAAACAACACCAAAACGGTACAGTACCATACGAGTACTTCCATACGGTACCAAACAGCCCCAAAACGGTACAATACCGTACGAGTATGTCAATTCGAAACCATACAATGCCAAAACGGTATAATAGCATTCGAGAACATCCATACGGTGCCTTACCAATACAACACGGTTCAATACCGTACGAGTACATCCATACGGTACCAAACCACACCAAAATGGTACAATACCATACGAGTACATCCGCAAGGTGCGAAACCACACCAACACGGCACAATACCGTACGAGTACGTCCATGCGCAACCATACAACACAAAAATGGTAAAATACCGTTCGAGAACGTTCATACGGTACCATACCGCACCAAAACGGTATAATACCAAACGGAACCATACCAACCCAAAATGGTACAATACTTTACGAGTACGTCCATACGGTACCAAAAAATGGCAAAACGGTAAAATACCATACGAGTAACTCCATACGGTATTAAACCACACCAAAATGGTACAATACCGTACGAGTACGTCCATACGGTACCAAACCACATAAAAATGATACAATACCGCACGAGTACATCCATTATGAACCATACCACACCAAAGCGTTACAATATCGTACGAGTACACCCGAATGGTACCGAACCGCACAAAAATGGTACAATACCGTACGAGAACCACCATACGGCACGAAACCACACCAAAATGGTACAATACCGAACGAGAACCTCCACATGGTGCCAAATCCCTCCAAAATGGTACAATACCATACGAGTACCTCCATGCAGTACCAAACAACAACCAAACGGTACAGTATCGTACGAGTACTTCCATATGGTACCATACCACACCAAAACGGTACAATACCGTACGAGTATGTTAATTCGAAAGCATACAACGCTAAAATGCAGAATACCGTTCGAGAACGTCCATGCGGTATCATACCACAACAAAACGGTTCAATACTGTATGAGTATATCCATACGGTACCAAACTATACCAAAATGGTACAATACAGTACGAGTACATCCATAAGGTACGAAACCACACCAAAATAGAACAATACTGTACGAGTACTTCCATACGGTACCATACCACAACAAAACGGTTCAATACCGTATTAGTACATCCATACGGTACCAAACCACACCAAAATGGTACAATACCGTACGAGTACACCCATAAGGTGCGAAACCACACCAAAATGGTACAATACCATACGAGTACTTCCGTACGGTATCATACCACACCAAACCGGTACAATACCGCACGAGTACATCCATGCGCAACCATACCACACAAAAATGGTAAAATACCGTTCGAGAACGTCCATACAGTACCATACCACACCAAAACGGTATAATACCATACGAGACCTCCATACGGAACCCTACCAACCCAAAATGGTACAATACTTTACGAGTACGTCCATTTGGTACCAAAACACAACAAAATGATAAAATACCATACGAGTAACTCCATACGGTACCAAAACACGCCAAAACGGTAAAATACCATACGAGTAACTCCATACGGTACCAAACCACACCAAAACGGTACAATACCATACGAGTACGTCCATACGGTACCAAACCACACAAAAATGATACAATACTGTAAGAGTACATCTATATAGTACCATACCTCACCAAACCGTTACAATACCATATGAGCACACCCGAACGGTACCATACTGCACCAAAATGGTACAATACCATACGAGAACCTCCATACGGTACCAAACCACACCAATATGGTACAATACCGAACGAGAACCTCCATATGGTACCAAACCCCCCCAAAATGGTACAATACCGTACGAGTACCTCCATGCGGTATCAAACAACACCAATACAGTACAGTACCATACGAGCACTTCCATACGGTACCATACCACACAAAAATGGTACAATACCGTACGAGTATGTCCATTAGAAACCACACAAAGCCAAAACGGTAGAATACCGTTTGAGAACGTCCATACGGTACCATACCACACCAAAACGGCGAAAAAACCATACAAGAACCTGTGTACGGAACCATACAAACCCAAAATGGTATGGTAATGTCCATACGGTACCATACCACAACAAAACGGTACAATACCGTACGAGTACATCCATACGGTACCAAACCACACCAAAATAGTAAAATACCGTATGAGTACATCCATAAGGTGCGAAACCACACCAAAACGGTACAATACCGTACGAGTACGTCCATGCGCAACAATACCACACAAAAATGGTAAAATACCATTCGAGAACGTCCATAAAGTACCATGGCACACCAAAACGGTATAATACCAAAAGAGAACCTCCATACCGAACCATACCAACCCAAAATGGTAAAATTTTGTACGAGTACGTCCATACGGTACCAAAACACACGAAAACGGTAAAATACCATACGACTAACTCCATACCGTACCAAACCACACCAAAACTGTATAATACCGTACAAGTATGTCCATACGGTACCAAACGACACAAAATGCTACAATACCGTACGAGTACATCCATATAGTAACATACCACAATAAAGCGTTACAATACCCTATGAGTACAACCAAATGGTACGATACCGCACGAAAATGGTACAATTCCGAACGAGAACCTCCATATGGTACCAAAGCTCTCCAAATCGGTACAATTCCGTACGAGTACCTCCATACGGTACCAAACAATACCAAAATGGTAAAGTACCGTACAAGTACTTTCATACGGTACCAAAACACACCAAAATGGTACAATACCGAACGGGAACCTCCATAAGGTACCAAACCCCCCCAAAACGGTACAACACCGTACGAGTACCTCCATGCGGTACCAAACAAAACCAAAACGGTATAGTACCGTATGTGTACTTCAATACGGTACCACACCACACCAAAATGGTACAATACCGTACGAGTACGTCCATTCGAAACCACACAACGCCAAAACGGTAGAATACCGTTCGAGAACGTCCATACGCTACCATACCACAACAAAACGGTTCAATACCGTTCGAGTACATCCATACGGTACCAAACCACACAAAAATGGTACAATACCGTACGAGTACATCCATAAGGTGCAAAACCACACCAAAATGGTACAATACCGGGCAAATACGTCCATGCGCAACCATACCACACAACAATGGTAAAATACCGTTCGAGAATGTCCATACGGTACCATACCACACCAAAACAGTATAATACCATACGAGAACCTCCATACGGAACCATACCAACTCAAAATGGTACAATACTGTACGAGTACGTCCATACGGTACCAAAACACACCAAAACGGAAAAATACCATACGTGTAACTCCATACGGTACCAAAGCACAAAAAAATCGTACAATACCGTACGAGTGCATCTATATAGTACCATACCACACCAAAGCGTTACAATACCATAAGAGTACACCCGAACGGCACCATACCGCACCAAAATGGTACAGTACCGTACGAGAACCTCCATACGGTACAAAACCACACCAAAACGGTACAATACCGAACGAGAACCTCCATATGGTACCAAACCCCCCCAAAACAGTACATTACCGTATGAGTACGTCCATGCACAACCATACCACCCAAAAGTGGAAAAATACCGTTTGAGAACGTCCATACGGTACCATACCATACCAAAACGGTATAAAACCATACGAGAACCTCCATACGGAACCATACCTGCCCAAAATGGTACAATTCTGTACGAGTACGTCCATACGGTACCAAAACACACAAAACGGTAAAATACCATATGAGTACCTCCATATGGTACCAAACCACATCAAAACTGTACAATACCGTACGAGTATGTCCATACGGTACCAAACCACACAAACTGCTACAATACCGTACGAGTACATCCATATAGTACCAGACCACACCAAAGCATTACAATACCGTATGAGTACACCCAAATGGTATGATACTGCACCAAAATGGTACAATACTGAACGAGAAGCTCCATATGGTGCCAAACCCCTCCAAAATGGTATAATTCCGTGCGAGTACCTCCATACGGTACCAAACAATATCAAAATGGTAAAGTACCGTTCAAGTACTTTCATACGGTACCAAAACACACCAAAATGGTACAATACCGAACGAGAACCTCCATATGGTACCAAACCCCCCCAAAACGGTAAAACACGGTTCAAGTACCTCCATCCGGTACCAAACAAAACCAAAACGGTACAGTACCATACGAGTACTTCCATACAGTACCATACCACGCCAAAACGGAACAATACCGTACGAGTATGTCCATTCGAAACCACACAACGCCAAAACGGTATAATACCGTTCGAGAACGTCCATACGGTACCATACCACAACAAAACGGTTCAATACCGTATAAGTACATCCATACGGCACCAAAATGGTACAATACCGCACGAGTACATCCATAAGGTACGAAACCACACCAAAACAGAATAATACCGTACGAGTACTTCCATACGGTACCATACCACACCAAAACGGTACAACACCGTACGAGTACGTCCATGCGCAACCATACCACACAAAAATGGTAAAATTCCGTTCGAGAATGTCCATACGGTACCATACCACACCAAAACGGTATAATACTATACGAGAACCTGCATACGAAACCATACCCACCCAAAATGGTACAATACGGTACAAGTACGTCCATACGATACCAAATCACACCAAAGCAGTAAAATACCATACGTGTAACGCCATACGGTACCAATCACACCCAAACGGTACAATACTGTACGAGTACGTCCCTACGGTACCAAACCACACAACAATTTTACAATACCGTACGAGTACATCCATATAGTACCATACCGCATCAAAGCGTTACAATACCGTGCAAGTACACCCAAGCAGTACCATACTTCACGAAAATGGTAAAATAACAAACGAGAACCTCCATAGGGTACCAAACCCCTCCAACACGGTACAATTTCGTACGAGTGCCTCCATACGGTACCAAACAACACCAAAACGGTACAGTACCGTACGAGTACTTCCATACGGTACCAAACAACGCCAAAATGGTACAATACCGTACGAGTATGTCAATTCGAAACCATACAACGACAAAACGGTAGAATACCGTTCGAGAACAACCATACGGTACTATACCAATACAACACGGTTCAATACCGTACGAGTACATCCATATGGTACCATACCACACCAAAATGGTACAATACCATACGAGTACATCCATAAGGTGCGAAACCACACCAAAACGGTACAATACCGTACGAGTACTTCCATACGGTACCATACCACACCAAAACGCTAAATACCGTACGAGTGCGTCCATGCGCAACCATACCACACAAAAATGGTAAAATACAGTTCGAGAACGTCCATACGGTACCAAAACCCACCAAAACGGTATAATACCATACGGAACCATACCAACCCAAAATGGTACAACACTTTACGAGTACATCCATACGGTACCAAAAAAAAGAAAAACGGTAAAATACCATACGAGTAACTCCATAAGGTATTAAACCACACCAAAATGGTACAATACCGTACGAGTACGTCCATACGGTACCAAACCACACAAAAATGATACAGTACCGGACGAGTACATCCATTATGTACCATACCACACCAAAGCGTTACAATACCGTACGAGTACACCCGAACGGTAGCATACCGCACCAAAATGGTACAATACCGTACGAGAATATCCATACGGCACAAAACCACACCAAAACGGTACAATACCGAACGAGAACCTCCACATGGTACCAAACCCCCCCAAAACGGTACAATACCGTACGAGTACCTCCATGCAGTACCAAACAACACCAAAACAGTATAGTATCGTACGAGTACTTCTATACGGTACAATACCACACCAAAACGGTACAATACTGCATGAGTATGTCAATTCGAAACCACACAACGCCAAAACGGTAGAATACCGTTCGAGAACGTCCATACGGTACCATGCCACAACAAAATGGTTTAATATCGTATGAGTACATCCATACAGCACCAAAATGGTACAATACCGTACGAGTACATCCAAAAGGTACGAAACCACACCAAAACAGAACAATACCGTACGCGTACATCCATACGGTACCATTCCACACCAAAACGGTACAACACCATATGAGTACGTCCATGCGCCACCATACCACCCAAAAATGGTAAAATTCCTTTCGAGAACGTCCATACGGCACCAAACCACACAAAATTGGTACAATGCTATACGAGAACCTGCATACGAAACCATACCCACCCAAAATGGTACAATACGGTACAAGTACGTCCATACGATACCAAAACACTCCAAAGCCGTAAAATACCATACGAGTAACTCCATACGGTACCAAACCACACCCAAACGGTACAATACCGTACGAGTACGTCCTTACGGTACCAAACCGCACGACAATGCTTCAATACTGTACGAGTACATCCATATAGTACCATACCACACCAAAGCGTTACAATATCGTGCGAGTACACCCAAGCGGTACCATACCTCACCAAAATGGTAAAATAACGAACGAGAACCACCATAGGGTACCAAACCCCTCCAAAATGGTACAATACCGTACGAGTGCCTCCATACGGTTCCAAACAACACCAAAATGGTACAGTACCGTACGAGTACTTCCATACGGTACCATACCACACAAAAATGGTAAAACACCGTACGAGTACGTCAATTCGAAACCATACAATGCCAAAACGGTAGAATACCATTCGAGAACATCCATGCGGTACCATACCACATCAACACAATTCAATACCGTATGAGTACATCCATACGGTACCAAACCACACCAAAATGGTACAATACCAGACGAGTACATCCATAAGGTGCGAAACCACACCAAAACGGTACAAATACCGTACAAGTACTTCCATACGGTACCATACCACACCAAAACGGTACAATACCGTACGAGAACGTCCATGCGCAGCGATACCACACAAAAATGGTAAAATACTGTTCGAGAACGTCCATACGGTACCATACCACACCAAAACGGTATAATACCATACGAGAACCTCCATACGGAACCATACCAACCCAAAATGGTACAATATTTTACGAGTACGTCCATACGGTACCAAAAAATGGAAAAACGGTAAAATACCATACGAGTAACTCCATACGGTATTAAACCACACCAAAACAGTACAATACCGTACGAGTACATCCATACGGTACCAAACCACACAAAAATGATACAATACCTTACGAGTACATCCATTATGTACCATACCACACCAAAGCGTTACAATACCGTACGAGTACACCCGAACGGTACCATACCGCACCAAAATGGTACAATACTGTACGAGAACCTCCATACGGCACCAAACCACACCAAAACGGCACAATACCGAACGAGAACCTCCACATGGTACCAAACCCCCCCAAAACGGTACAATACCGTACCAGTACCTCCATGCAGTACCAAACAACACCAAAACGGTAAAGTACCGTACAAGTTGTTCCAAACGGTACCATACCACACCAAAATGGTACAATACCCTACGAGTATGTCAATTCAAAACCATACAACGCCAAAATGGTAGAATACCGTTCGAGAACGTCCATACAGTATCATACCACAACGAAACGGTTCAATACCGTATGAGAACATCGATACAGAACCAAACCACACCAAAATGGTACAATACCGTACGAGTACATCCATAAGGTACGAAACCACACCAAAACAGAACAATACCGTACGAGTACTTCCATACGGTACCATACCACACCAAAACGGTAAAATACCGTACGAGTACGAGAATTCAAAACCATACAACGCCAAAATGGTAGAATGTCATTCGAGAACATCCATACGGTACCAAACCACACCAAAATGGTACAATACCGTACGAGTACACCCATAAGGTGCGAAACCACACCAAAATGGTACAATAGCATACGAGTACTTCCATACGGTATCATACTCCACCAAAACGGTACAATACCGTACGAGTACGTCCATGCGCAACCATACCACATAAAAATGGTAAAATACCATTCGAGAACGTCCATACAGTACCATACCACACCAAAACGGTATAATACCATACGAGAACCTCCATACGGAACCATAACAACCCAAAATGGAACAATACTTTACGAGTACGTCCATACGGTACCAAAACACCCCAAAACGGTAAAATACCATACGAGTGTAACTACATACGGTACCAAAATACACCAAAACGGTAAAATACCATACGAGTAACTCCATACGGTACCAAACCACACCAAAACGGTACAATATCATACGAGTACATCCATACGGTACCGAACCACACAAAAATGATACAATACCATACGAGTACATCTATATAGTACCATACCTCACCAAAGCGTTACAATACCGTACGAGTACACCCGAACGGTAACATACTGCACCAAAATAGTACAATATCGTACGAGAACCTTCATACGGTACCAAACCACACCAAAATGGTACAATACCGAACGAGAACCTCCATATGGTACCAACCCCCCCCCCAAAACGGTACAATACCGTACGAGTACCTCCATGCGGTACCAAACAACACCAATACAGTACAGTACCATACGAGCACTTCCATACGATACCATATCACACCAAAACGGTACAATACCGTACGAGTATGTCCATTAGAAACCACACAAAGCCAAAATGGTAGAATACCGTTTGAGAATGTCCATACGGTACCATACCACACCAAAATGGTAAAAAAACCTCACGAGAACCTCCGTACGGAACCATACCAACCCAAAATGGTATGGTAACGTCCATACGGTACCATACCCCAACAAAACGGTTCAATACCGTACGAGTACATCCATACGGTACCAAACCACACCAAAATGGTACAATACCGTACGAGTACATCCATAAGGTGTGAAACCACACCAAAACTGTACAATACTGTATGAGTACGTCCATGCGCAACCATACCACACAAAAATGGTAAAATACCATTCGAGAACGTCCATAAGGTACCATGGCACACCAAAATGGTATAATACCAAACGAGAACCTCCATACGGAACCATACCAACCCAAAATGGTACAATTCTGTACGAGTACGTCCATACGGTACCAAAACACACCAAAATGGTAAAATACCATACGACTAACTCCACACGGAACCAAATCACACCAAAACAGTACAATACCGTACGAGTAAGTCCATACGGTACCAAACCACACAAAATGCTACATTACCGTACGAGTACATCCATATAGTACCAGACCACACCAAAGCATTGCAATACCGTATGAGTACACCCAAATGGTATGATACCGCACCAAAATGGTACAATACCGATAGAGAACCTCCATATGGTACCAAACCCCTCCAAAACGGTATAATTCCGTATGAGTACCTCCATACGGTACAATACCGTACGAGTACCTCCATGCGGTACTAAACAACACCAATACAGTACAGTACCATACGAGCACTTCCATACGGTACCATACCACACCAAAATGGTACAATACCATACGAGTATGTCCATTAGAAACCACACAAAGCCAAAACGGTAGAATACCGTTCGAGAACGTCGATACGGTACCATACCACACCAAAACGGTATAAAACCATACGAGAACCTCCATACGGAACCATACCAACCCAAAATAGTACAATTCTGTACGAGTATGTCCATACGGTACCAAAACACACTAAAATGGTAAAATACCATACGAGTAACTCCATACGGTACCAAACAACACCAAAACTGTACAATACCGTACGAGTATGTCCATACGGTACCAAACCACACAAAATGCTACAATACAGTACGAGTTCATCCAAATAGTACTAGACCACACCAAAGCGTTACAATAACGTATGCGTACACCCAAATGGTATGATACCGCACCAAAATGGTACAATACCGAACGAGAACGTCCATATGGTACCAAACCCCTCCAAAACGGTATAATTCAGTACGAGTACCTCCATACGGTACCAAACAATACCAAAATGGTAAAGTACCGTACAACTACTTTCATACGGTACCAAAACACACCAAAATGGTACAATACCGAACGAGAACCTCCATATGGTACCATACCCCTTCAAAACGGTACAACACCGAACGAGTACCTCCATGCGATACCAAACAAAACCAAAACGGTACAGTACCGTACGAGTACTTCCGTACCGTACAATTCCACACCAAAACGGTACAATACCGTACGAGTACGTCCATTCGAAACCACACAACGCCAGAATGATAGAATACCATTCGTGAACGTCCATAAAGTACCATACCACAACAAAACGGTTCAATACCATACGAGTACATCCATACGTTACCAAACCACACAAAAATGGTACAATACCGTACGAGTACATCCATAAGGTGCAAAACCACACCAAAACGGTACAATAGTGAGCGAGTACGTCCATGCGCAACCATACCACACAAAAATGGTAAAATACTGTTTGAGAACGTCCATACGGTACCATACCACACCAAAACGGTATAATACCATACGAGAACCTCCATACGGAACCATACAAACTCAAAAAGGTATAATACTGTACGAGTACGTCCATACGGTACCAAAACAATCCAAAACGGAAAAATACCATACGGGTAACTCCATACGGTACCAAAGCACACCAAAATCGTACAATTCCGTACGAGTACATCCATATAGTACCATACCACAACAAAGCGTTACAATACCACAAGAGTACACCCGAACGGAACCATACAGCACCGAAATGATACAATACCGTACGAGAACCTCCATACGGCACAAAACCACACCAAAACTGTACAATACCGAACGAGAACCTCCATATGGTACCAAACCCCCCCCCCCCCCCCCCCCCCCCCCAAAATGGTACAATACCGTACGAGTACGTCCATGCTCAACCATACCACACAAAAATGGAAAAATACCGTTCGAGAACGTCCATACGGTACCATACATCACCAAAACGGTAAAAAACCATACGAGAACCTCCATACGGAACCATACCAACCCAAAATAGTACAATTCTGTACGAGTACGTCCATACGGTACCAAAACACGCCAAAACGGTAAAATACCATACGAGTAACTCCATACGGTACCAAACAACACCAAAACTGTACAATACCGTACGAGTATGTCCATACGGTACCAAACCACACAAAATGCTACAATACAGTACGAGTTCATCCAAATAGTACTAGACCACACCAAAGCGTTACAATAACGTATGCGTACACCCAAATGGTATGATACCGCACCAAAATGGTACAATACCGAACGAGAACCCCCATATGGTACCAAACCCCTCCAAAACGGTATAATTCCGTACGAGTACCTCCATACGGTACCAAACAATACCAAAATGGTAAAGTACCATACAAGTACATTCATACGGTACCAAAACACACCAAAATGGTACAATACCGAACGAGAACCTCCATATGGTACCAAACCCCTCCAAAACGGTACCACACCATACGAGTACCTCCATGCGGTACCAAACAAAACCAAAACGGTACAGTACCGTACGAGTACTTCCACACAGTACAATTCCACACCAAAACGGTACAATACCGTACGAGTACGTCCATTCGAAACCACACAACGCCAGAATGATAGACTACCATTCGTGAACGTCCATAGAGTACCATACCACAACAAAACGGTTCAATACCGTACGAGTACATCCATACGTTACCAAACCACACAAAAATGGTACAATACCGTACGAGTACATCCATAAGGTGCAAAACCAAACCAAAACGGTACAATACCGAGCGAGTACGTCCATGCGCAACCATACCACACAAAAATGGTAAAATACTGTTTGAGAACGTCCATAAGGTACCATACCACACCGAAACAGTATAATACCATACGAGAACCTCCATACGGAACCATACAAACTCAAAATGGTACAATACTGTACGAGTACGTCCATACGGTACCAAAACACACCGAAACGGAAAAATACCATACGGGTAACTCCATACGGTACCAAAGCACACCAAAATCGTACAATACCGTACGAGTACATCCATATAGTACCATACCACAACAAAGCGTTAGAATACCACACGAGTACACCCGAACAGTACCATACAGCACCGAAATGATACAATACAGTACGAGAACCTCCATACGGCACAAAACCTCACCAAAACTGTACAATACCGAATGAGAACCTCCATATGGTACCAAACCCGCCCAAAATGGTACAATACCGTACGAGTACGTCCATGCTCAATCATACCACACAAAAATGAAAAAATACCGTTCGAGAACGTCCATACGGTACCATACAACACCAAAACGGTATAAAACCATACGAGAACCCTCATACGGAACCATACCAACCCAAAATAGTACAATTCTGTACGAGTACGTCCATACGGTACCAAAACACGCCAAAACGGTAAAATACCATACGAGTAACTCCATACGGTACCAAACAACACCAAAACTGTACAATACCGTACGAGTATGTCCATACGGTACCAAACCACACAAAATGCTACAATACAGTACGAGTACATCCAAATAGTACTAGACCACACCAAAGCGTTACAATAACGTATGCGTACACCCAAATGGTATGATACCGCACCAAAATGGTACAATAGCGAACGAGAACCTCCATATGGTACCAAACCCCTCCAAAACGGTGCAATTCCGTACAAGTACCTCCTTACGGTACCAAACAATACCAAAATGGTAAAGTACCGTACAAGTACTTTCATACGCTACCAAAACACACGAAAACGGTACAATACCGAACGAGAACCTCCATATGGAACCAAACCCACCCAAAACGGTACAATACCGTATGAGTACCTCTATGCGGTACCAAACAAAATCAAAACGGTATAGTACCGTACGAGTATTTCTATATGGTACCATACCACACCAAAATGGTACAATACCGTATGAGTATGTCCATTCGAAACCACACAATGCCAAAACGGTAGAATACCGTTAGAGAACGTCCATACGGTACTATACCATAACAAAATGGTTCAATACTGTACGAGTGCGTCCATACGGTACCAAACCACACAAAAATGGTACAATACCGTACGAGTACATCCATAAGGTACGAAACCACACAAAAACGGTACAATACCGTACGAGTATGTCCATGCGCAACCATACCACACAAAAATGGTAAAATATCGTTCGAGAACGTCCATACGGTACCATACCACACCAAAACGATATAATACCATACGAGAACCTCCATACGGAATCATACCAACCCAAAATGGTACAATACTTTACGAGTACATCCATACGGAACAAAATCACACCAAAACGGTACAATACCGTACAAGTACGTCCATACGGTACTAAACAAAACAAAAATGATACAATACCATTCGAGTACATCCATATAGTACCATACCACACCAAAGCGTTACAATACCGTACGAGTACACCCGAACGGTACCATACCGTACCAAAATGGTACAATACCGTACGAGAACCTCCATACGGTACAAAACCACACCAAAACGGTACAATACCGAACGAGAACCTCCATATCGTACCAAACCCCCCCAAAACAGCACAATACCGTACGAGTACCTCCATGCGGTACCAAACAACACCAAAATGGTACAGTACCATAGGAGTACTTCCATACGGTACCATACCACACCAAAACGGTACAATACCGTACGAGTATGTCCTTTCGAAACAATACAACGCCAAAACGGTAGAATACCGTTCGAGAATGTCCATACGGTACCATACCATAACACAATGGTTCAATACCGTATGAGTACATCCATACGGTTCCAAACGACATTAAAATGGTACAATACTGTACGAGTACATCCATAAGGTTCGAACCACACCAAAACGAAACAATACCGTACAAAAACTTCCATATGGTACCATACCACACCAAAACGGTACAATACCGTGCGAGTACGTCCATACGGTACCAAACCACACAAAAATGATACAATACCGTACGAGTACATCCATATAGTACCATACCACACCAAAGCGTTACAATACCGTACGAGTACACCGGAACGGTATCATACCGCACCAAAATGGTACAATACCGTACAAGAACCTCCATACCGTACAAAACCACACCAAAACGGTACAATATCGAACGAGAACCTCCATCTGGTACCAAACCCCGCCAAAACGGCACAATACCATCCGGGTACCTCAAAACGGTTCCAAACAACACCAAAATGGTACAGTACCGCACGAGAACTTCCATACGGTACCATACCACACGAAAACGGTACAATACTGTATGAGTGTGTCCATTCAAAACCATACAACGCCAACACGGTAGAATACCATTCTAGAACGTCCATACGGTACCATACCACAAGAAAACGGTTCAATACCGTACGAGTACATCCATACAGTACCAAACCACACAAAAATGGTACAATACCGTATGAGTACATCCATAAGCTGCGAAACCACACCAAAACGGTACAATACCGTACGAGTACGTCCATGCGCAACCATACCACACAAAAATTGTAAAATACCGTTCGAGAACGTCCATACGGTACCATGCCACACCAAAACGGTATAATACAATGCGAGAACCTCCAAACGAAACCATACCAACTGAAAATGGTACAATACTGTACGAGTATGTCCATACGGTACCAAAACGTAAAATACCATACGTGTAACTCCATACGGTACCAAACCACACCAAAACCGTAAAATACCGTACGAGTACATCCATATAGTACCATACAACACCAAAGCGTTACAATACCGTAAGAGTATCCCCGAACAGTACCATACCGTACCAAAATGCTACAATACTGTACGAGAACCTCCATACGGTACCATACCACAACAAAACGGTACAATACCGAACGAGAACCTCCATATGGTACCAAACCCCCCCAAAACGGTACAATACCGTATGAGTACCTCCATACGGTACCAAACAATACAGTATGAGTACACAAAAATGGGACAATACTGCACCAAAATGGTACAATACTAAACGAGAACCTCCATATGGTACCAACCCCTCCAAAATAGTACAATACCGTACGAGTACCTCCATATGGTGCCAAACAATACCAAAATGGTACATTACCGTACGAGTACTTTCATACGGTACCAAAACACGCCAAAACGATACAATACCGAACGACAACCACCATATGGTACCAAACCCCTCCAAAAAGGTACAATACCGTACGAGTACCTCCATGCAGTACCAAACAACACCAAAACGGTACAGTACCATACGAGTACTTCCATACGGAACCATACCACACCAAAACGGTACAATACCGTACGAGTATGTCCATTCGAAACCACACAACGCCAAAACGGTAGAATATAGTTCGAGAATGTCCATACGGTACCATTCTATAACAAAACGGTTCAATACCGTATGAGTACATCCATACGGTACCAAACCACACCAAAATGATACAATACCGTACGAGTACGTCCATAAGGTAGGAAACCACACCAAAACGGAATAATACCGTACGAGTACTTCCATACGGTACCATACCACACAAAAATGATACAATACCGTACGAGTACATCCATATAGTACCATACCACACCAAAGCATTACAATACCGTACAAGTTTACCGGAACAGTACCATACCGCACCAAAATCGTACAATACAGTACAAGAACCTCCATACAGTACCAAACCACACCAAAATGGTACAATACCGAACGAGAACCTCCATATGGTAACAAACCCCCCCAAAACAGTACAATACCGTGCGAGAACCTCCATACTGAACCATACCAACCCAAAATGGTACAATTTTGTACGAGTACGTCCATACGGTACCAAAACGGTAAAATACCATACGAGTAACTCCATACGGTACCAAACCACACCAAAACTGTATAATACCGTACGAGTATGTCCATACGGTACCAAACGACACAAAATGCTACAATACCGTACAAGTACATCCATATAGTACCATACCACACAAAAGCGTTACAATACCGTATGAGTACACCCAAATGGTACGATACCGCACCAAAATGGTACAATACCGAACGAAAACCTTCATATGGTACCAAACCCCTCCGAAACGGTACTATTCCATACGAGTATCTCCATACGGTACCAAACAATACCAAAATGGTAAATTACCGTACAAGTACTTTCATACGGTACCAAAACACACCAAAATGGTACAATACCGAACGAGAACCTCCATATGATACCAAACCCCCCCAAAACGGTACAATACCGTACGAGTACCTCCATGCGGTACCAAACAAAACCAAAATGGTACAGTACCGTACGAGTACTTCCATACGGCACCATACCACCCCAAAACGGTACAATACCGTGCGAGTACGTCCATACGGTACCAAACCACACAAAAATGATACAATACCGTACGAGTACATCCATATAGTACCATACCACACCAAAGCGTTACAATACCGTACGAGTACACCGGAACGGTATCATACCGCACCAAAATGGTACAATACCGTACAAGAACCTCCATACCGTACAAAACCACACCAAAACGGTACAATATCGAACGAGAACCTCCATCTGGTACCAAACCCCGCCAAAACGGCACAATACCATCCGGGTACCTCAAAACGGTTCCAAACAACACCAAAATGGTACAGTACCGCACGAGAACTTCCATACGGTACCATACCACACGAAAACGGTACAATACTGTATGAGTGTGTCCATTCAAAACCATACAACGCCAACACGGTAGAATACCATTCTAGAACGTCCATACGGTACCATACCACAAGAAAACGGTTCAATACCGTACGAGTACATCCATACAGTACCAAACCACACAAAAATGGTACAATACCGTATGAGTACATCCATAAGCTGCGAAACCACACCAAAACGGTACAATACCGTACGAGTACGTCCATGCGCAACCATACCACACAAAAATTGTAAAATACCGTTCGAGAACGTCCATACGGTACCATGCCACACCAAAACGGTATAATACAATGCGAGAACCTCCAAACGAAACCATACCAACTGAAAATGGTACAATACTGTACGAGTATGTCCATACGGTACCAAAACGTAAAATACCATACGTGTAACTCCATACGGTACCAAACCACACCAAAACCGTAAAATACCGTACGAGTACATCCATATAGTACCATACAACACCAAAGCGTTACAATACCGTAAGAGTATCCCCGAACAGTACCATACCGTACCAAAATGCTACAATACTGTACGAGAACCTCCATACGGTACCATACCACAACAAAACGGTACAATACCGAACGAGAACCTCCATATGGTACCAAACCCCCCCAAAACGGTACAATACCGTATGAGTACCTCCATACGGTACCAAACAATACAGTATGAGTACACCAAAATGGGACAATACTGCACCAAAATGGTACAATACTAAACGAGAACCTCCATATGGTACCAACCCCTCCAAAATAGTACAATACCGTACGAGTACCTCCATATGGTGCCAAACAATACCAAAATGGTATATTACCGTACGAGTACTTTCATACGGTACCAAAACACGCCAAAACGATACAATACCGAACGACAACCACCATATGGTACCAAACCCCTCCAAAAAGGTACAATACCGTACGAGTACCTCCATGCAGTACCAAACAACACCAAAACGGTACAGTACCATACGAGTACTTCCATACGGAACCATACCACACCAAAACGGTACAATACCGTACGAGTATGTCCATTCGAAACCACACAACGCCAAAACGGTAGAATATAGTTCGAGAATGTCCATACGGTACCATTCTATAACAAAACGGTTCAATACCGTATGAGTACATCCATACGGTACCAAACCACACCAAAATGATACAATACCGTACGAGTACGTCCATAAGGTAGGAAACCACACCAAAACGGAATAATACCGTACGAGTACTTCCATACGGTACCATACCACACAAAAATGATACAATACCGTACGAGTACATCCATATAGTACCATACCACACCAAAGCATTACAATACCGTACAAGTTTACCGGAACAGTACCATACCGCACCAAAATCGTACAATACAGTACAAGAACCTCCATACAGTACCAAACCACACCAAAATGGTACAATACCGAACGAGAACCTCCATATGGTAACAAACCCCCCAAAACAGTACAATACCGTGCGAGAACCTCCATACTGAACCATACCAACCCAAAATGGTACAATTTTGTACGAGTACGTCCATACGGTACCAAAACGGTAAAATACCATACGAGTAACTCCATACGGTACCAAACCACACCAAAACTGTATAATACCGTACGAGTATGTCCATACGGTACCAAACGACACAAAATGCTACAATACCGTACAAGTACATCCATATAGTACCATACCACACAAAAGCGTTACAATACCGTATGAGTACACCCAAATGGTACGATACCGCACCAAAATGGTACAATACCGAACGAAAACCTTCATATGGTACCAAACCCCTCCGAAACGGTACTATTCCATACGAGTATCTCCATACGGTACCAAACAATACCAAAAAGGTAAATTACCGTACAAGTACTTTCATACGGTACCAAAACACACCAAAATGGTACAATACCGAACGAGAACCTCCATATGATACCAAACCCCCCCAAAACGGTACAATACCGTACGAGTACCTCCATGCGGTACCAAACAAAACCAAAATGGTACAGTACCGTACGAGTACTTCCATACGGCACCATACCACCCCAAAACGGTACAATACCGTACGAGTATGTCCATTCGAAACCACACAACGCCATAACGGTAGAATACCGTTCGAGAACGTCCATACGGTACCATACCACAACAAAACAGTTCAATACCACACGAGTGCATCCATACGGTACCAAACCACACAAAAATGGTACAATACCGTACGAGTATATCCATAAGGTGCGAAACCACACCAAAACGGTACAATACCGTGCGAGTACGTCCATGCGCAACCATACCACACAAAAATGGTAAAATACCGTTCGAGAACGTCCATACGGTACCATACCACACCACAACGGTATAATACCATACGAGAACCTCCATACGGAACCATACCAACTCAAAATGGCACAATACTGTACGAGTACGTCCATACGGTACCAAAACACACCAAAAGGGAAAAATACCATACGTGTAACTCCATACGGTACCAAAGCACACCAAAACCGTACAATACCGTAGGAGTACATCCATATAGTACCATACCACACCAAAGCGTTACAATATCATAAGAGTACACCCGAACGGTTTCATACCGCACGAAAATGGTACAATACCGTACGAGAACCTCCATTCGGTACCAAACCACACGAAAATGGTACAATACCGAACGAGAACCTCCATATGGTACCAAACCCCCCCCCCCCCCCCCCCCCCCCCAAATGGTACAATACCGTACGAGTACGTCCATGCGCAACCATACCACACAAAAATGGAAAAATACCATTCGAGAAAGTCCATACGGTACCATACCACACCAAAACGGTATAATACCATACGAGAACCTCCATACGAAACCATACCAACCCAAATGGTACAATTTAATACAATTTAATACGAGAACCTCCACTTGATTCACAATCCCGGCCCGCCGCAATAGGATCACCACACAAAAATGAATGGTGAATTTATGTTTGAAGTTCAGAATGTTAAAAATGAATAGTACACAACATAAACGATTCTAAGACCATCGGTAATGGTGTTTCAAAAATTCATTTCGCAGAACGGGGAACAGTAAATCAGGCATATGCTTGATACAATCTACAAATAAATCTCTCCACAAAATAAGAACTACATAGGAGAGGAACATCCCCACACCAAGTCAAGACTGCTATGCATATTCATCTCATAGCCGGTGGGTCTAGTGGCACCCATAAATTTTCGATCCCATTCACAAAAGGAAAAAGGAAAGATGGTAATATGGTATAGTTGATTGAAAAAAAAAAAACCCTCCCAAGTATCCAACTAGCCGCTTGCTACAATTTCGTGAATAGCATCGCTGACAGATTCATCCTCGGATCTAACGACAAGTTTCATTGCAACTTCTTTTGGCCCGTCAATGCCGAACGAGAGCCGAACTAGAACCTTTAAGTTGCACATGTAAACACCAGACAATAAGCAAGTGTGCGATCTTGAGTTTGGTGGGACCACCTCTGTGCCTTGAGACACCATCGACGAACATGAGAGATTTATTCAGTTTTAGACACAAAGAAGTATAAAACAATATTGCCATTGTTCCTAGTTCCTACTCACTATGCAACTTTCTCATTTTCAATTCCTGTCAAGTCTTGTCAGCTGCAGTCAGTGCAGTGCAGCCCTTGGGTTTTTCTATCATGTTTTTAACTTTAAATTTAAAACTTTCAGAACATAATTTTACTCTTCATTACGGAAGGGGACTAATGACTACAACCCCTGATCGAAAAGGAAGGAGCACAATGTTCGAAAATACACACACACAAAAAAAAAAAAAACAA